>APFE030962564.1:0-70142 GCA_000404065.3 Pinus taeda | reverse complement strand
CTTATAATTATAATTGTAATTAATTATAATTAATAATAAAACTAACCTAGATCCATATTAACTCGATTATAATTGTAATTAATTATAATTAATAATAAAACTAGCCTAGATCCATATTAACTGGATTTACCAAGCATCATGAGGGATTAAATCTCTTAAGATGCAAACCTCTTTTAAAGTGAAAAGAGATTTGATCATAATTGTAATTAATTATAATTAATAATAAAACTAGCCTAGATCCATATTAACTGGATTTACCAAGCATCATGAAGGATTAAATCTCTTAAATTGCAAACCTCTTTTAAAGTGAAAAGAGATTTGATCTATCTCGATGCTTGGTAGATCCCAAGTTAAGATGGATCTAAATTGATAAGTATTAAGTTTTTTTGTGCTTATTAATGAAATTTAAATATGGTCACAAAATTATAATTTTAATTTATATGGTAAAATGGATCTTAATTTATAGCTACTATTTATATCTTATACATTATAATGTGAAAGAGGACTTAAATATATTTCAAAAATAATTAAATCATTTTGCTTTTAGATTTAATTAAAAAATGTTAAAAAAATAAATTCAAATAAAATATTTTCACTGAAATAAGAGATTATTTTTGGGCATGTGGTATTGATGAGCCATGGTATTAAAACAAAGTTTATTTAAAAGTTAATAATATTTATGGTAAAGTAGGTGTGAATATCCATGGTTAAAAATATAATTAAAAATTGAGTAGTCTTTAAGTACTAATTTTGGAAATTTTTCTGGTTTATAGGGATTCATTGAAATCACAAGTTTGACAAGCAAACTCTTCACACTCGAAGTGCCCTAGGGTTTTCGAATGTATTGAATCATTTTATGCAATCAAAAAATCAATATAAACAACACAAATTTGGCCGAAAATATTTTTGTTGAATTCCAACAAGAAATCTGTCGGAAACTCCAAAAAATCACACTTAAATACTATTCCATTAAAAAATATTGTTATATTGTAATTTTTATTATAAGTATTAAAAGTATTTATGTGCTTATTAATTAAATTTAAATATGGTTACATAGTCATTATTTTAATTTATAAAGTAAAATGGATCTTAACTTATAGCTATTACTTATATATTATTATTTTTCATATAAAAAATCTTAATCATTTCCATTTATATATAAAATAAAACCAATACATGAAATACATATAACTAATATAGAATACCTTCTGCCTCATAGAAATTTACCAACAAATTGTATCCATTGTATCATACCCATATTTCTTTCTCTCTACTAATAAGCATCAAAAATATCTCAATCATCTAAGAAAGGTTTAGAAAAATCTAATATTAAAGTCATCCCATATAATCAAGACATAAACTATTCAGTCTCTATGAGAAGCAAATATAAGCAAACCGATTACATATAAAGAAAAAACACAGTGCAAAAAAACCAAGAAATAGATTTATCCAATCAGTAGACTGCCCTCTTCCTGAATATCGCCATTACAGAGGACATTGTAACGAAAGGAACCTGGCACCGCACCAATGCCCCTTTTGAAGAGGGAGTCTACAATTGAATTAAGATCTCTAAATATATGTCTGAAGGAGACACTTGTAAGGGATTTCCTCAGATTCATTATACGTTTCATCCAATTTGCTAGATTGGGAACACAAATATTTTCCATACTAATCGACCAATCTAAGATGACCTTTGCATCTCCAAGAATGTTTATGTGCTCCAGATTCATTGTTTTGTCAGAGAACATAAGTCCCCACAATGCAATTACTTTTGCTCGAGTGTTGGTTCCTTCTCCACCTTACCAGCAACAATGACATGGTGTTCTGAGTTTAACAATAAGACTACTCCACATCCACACCGACCCTGTTGCACTGCCCCATCAAAATACCCAGTAGGATACACCAGATTTAGATTACAGTCCATATTTCTACAAGGCTTGTTTTTCGGCATCTTCTTGTTGTATTCACCATAATGAGCACATATTTGATTTACTAACTTGCCAATATCCAATGGACATTCATCAAAAATCAATCCATTTCATGCACGCCATATTCCACTTATAATAAACCGGGGGAGGGATCTAAAAGCCCTATGTCAATGCATCCACCAAATGAGACATGCTTCTATAGAAGAAAAACATCTACCATATCATAACCTAAAACCCTGTAATACCCTACATCAAAATTTTGTAGCAGATGGACATTGCAAAAACAGGTGCTGTACACTTTCGTCCTCCTCCCTACATAACATATAGCAATTCAGGCCACACATCCCACGCTTATTGATATTATCCCATGTGAAGATGTGATTCTTCCATGTTAACCATCCAAAAAGAATAAGCTTTGTAGGGATGTTCCAATGCCATACACTAATTAATATACCAACATTTTATCAACATAGGATGTAGATCATGATAAATAAATGAGTATACCTCTGATACAAGAAGATTTCCATTCTTCAAATTCCCATTCCAGCAGATCACATCCGTGCTATCCCTAATAAAGATTCCTACCATCCTAAGATCAAGGATGTACCTATTCCACTTATCATTCATGGAAGCTCTTAGCCTGATTGCCTCCGATGTTTTCCATGTAAAGCATGAATTCCTTGCGTCTGCATCCTCGATGACCTGAGATAAGAGGAAGAAATCATGTGCATTGAAGGCGTTTAAAACAGCCTACCTATTATGGGGTCGATACCAATAACGATTTGATTCTCGTTTGCGAAGGGCCATCTCAAATTCTTAAATAGTCATCAACTGATTTTTTGGAAGCTATTCCAAATATACTACCCATTCGAAGGAGAATCAAAACCAGTCTATATGAACCACTCAGGAATCGACATCCTTTTCAAATATTTCCTCCTAATGATATCTTGTCAGATGCCATTACCCATTAAATCCCGTGAGAGACTCTTAAAACGCAGTGCCCAACCAAATATTTCGATGTCTTTAAGACCCCAACCCCCATATTCTTTGTCACAAGATATAACATCCAAAAGAACCAGATGGAACTTTGTGTTGCCACTAGCTCCCACCCATAAAAACTTAGCCATACTAGATTTAATGTTGTTGATAATATTGCTAGGTAATAAAAACATATGCATCCAATAAACAGATATATGTTACAAGACAGATTGAATGAGAATATCCCTGTCGCCCAGTGAAAGCCATCTATGGGTCCAATGCAAAAGTCAATTTTCAAATTTATCCATGTACCACGACCAATACTGGACCCAGTAATCATTTGCTTTCAGCCTGATTCCTAAATATGTGAATCCATCATCCAACAAAGACGTGTTTATACTAAATAAATTGGCAATATCCACAATTGTTTCATTGTTCTCATAGGCCTTAATCAACACATATTTGTGGATGTTGGCATATAAACATGTGGGTTGCCCAAAATGGGTGATGATGAAGCTCCATTGTGGCTTGGAAACCTTACAAAAATCAGTACATTCTCCACAAACATGAGATGGGAGACAGAGGAGCTCTTGATGACCTGCAATCTATGAAATAGATCATTCGCATGCACCGCCCGGATCTTGCTACTCAAACCGTCAATAACCAAGATAAACAATAATGGTGACAAAGAACAGCAAAGCCCTCTCTGTGGCCAGAAGAATGTCAATGGGGAACCATTAATTAAAACGGCATAGTTAACATATGAGACAGGCCATGATCCAATCAACCATCTACTACCTCAAACCTATTTTAAAAAGGACCAAATGGAGATATGTCCAATCAACACAATCGTATGCTTTATGAAGGTCCAATTTGAGAATCAGAGCTTCTTTCTTATCAACCTTAATAGAATCGAATACTTTATGAAGGTCCAATTTGAAAATCATAGCTTCTTTCTTGTCAACCTTAATAGAATGTATACACTCTTGGGCAATGGCAATAACATCATGTATTAGTTAGTTCATTCGAAACCCAAACTGCTAATTTGTAATGAAGAAAGATAGCTTCTCTTTGATCGTGTAAACAACAATTTTTTATATCAATTTATAAGTGATGTTACATAATGAAATAGGACGAAAATCTTTGAAGGTGTTAGGAAAAGCGGACTTTGGTATAAGTGCAAATTAATCGCCCCATCCACTTTACATTGCATTCTTGATTATTCCACCATTCGTAGTAGGTCCATACCCATTATATCCAGGAAGTGCAGAAGGATTTCAACCATCCAGCAATCCAGACCAGGACATCTGTCTCTAGAAATTTCCTCCATATTGATAGGCTTATCAATCTCAATAGTATCTGCTTCTATGAACATTGTGGGATATGAGTCAATGAGATAGAGCTAATTGTCAATGTCCACATTAGGTCTTTCCATAAAAATGCCCTGAAAATATTTTATAGCTTCCTTCTGAATATCAACAAAATTATAAACCATGTCCCTACAATCCAATTCAATTTTCCAAAAAGTATTTGTGTTACATCTATGAGAGGCAAATTGTTGAAAAAAAAATGTATTCTTGTCACCACTAGTAATCCAAATAGCGCAACTTTTTAATCGCCACGTTTCTTCCTAAATCTTCAAAATTTCTCTTTTTCCATTTCCAATTTTTTTAAGGAGAATACCAGATCCTGTTCCAAACATACAGGATCCATGAGGTTATGGATGTGGGTCATCTCCTTATCAATATCCAGCAATTCCTCTTTCAAACTATGGTTTTCATGTCTCTCCCAAATTCTCACAATCTTCTTAAAAGCACGCAATTTCTCCATAATTAAATGCAATGAAGAGTTATCCTAAAACTTCTCAAACGAGTTCAAAGAATCGCGGAGAAGCTTGCAAAAAACCTTGATCTTCCAACCATGTCCTATTGAATTTTAAGGGAAGGCCTTTCCACAGCCTTTCATCCATCCACTAAAAAATGATGGGTGCATGGTCAAATAATCTAGCATGGGAAACCCATGATTGCGCATGGCCCAAGGATTCCAATATATTTTCATGTAGCATGAATATATCAAGTCTCTTACCAATACACTCAAACTCCACCCAACCATTGTTCCATGTAGGAGAAAGATGTGAGGCTTGATATCCACCAAGTGATTATCATTGAAAAGATCTTGAAAATATGTCCCCCAAAAAGATCCTGGAAATATGTCCCCCAAAGCATCCAGTTGGCATTTTGAACCCCAACATTCCTCCTCGGAAATGGTCAAATTACCAACGAACCAACTTTCAGAATACCACATGCATCCATCCACTGCCAAAATTCCTTTATATTCCGATATGGGGCATATATGGCATATATGTTGAGGAAATTGATACATCAGTGGTATCCATGCACAAACCCAGATAATAAAATGCCTAAAGAATTCGTCATCTCCTCTTCCGACGATGTCACCAATTGAGAGCTCTACTAATGCCATTGTGTAGCGTGCGTCGACTGCTTCCAAAACAATCGAGGGCATCTCGCCATTACATGACCAGTGTGATGACAAATCAAACCGCAAAAGGGGATACCCCAAAAATCTGTGTTGTGTATACCAGATGGAACCCCACATTAGATCAATTTCAACAAGGAGTCTGCTTGAAAATTTACTTCCACACGAACCTAAGCGACTCGTTTGTCCACCACCCCAAGACTTTTCGGATCCATGTATACAAACTTTCCAATTGCATCACCAATTTCCATAGTCGTTTTTTTTGTCCATCACTCTAACAAAAGCCCAGGTAATTTCGCCCACATAAGCCACCTGCGAGGAACCTCTGATAAAGGGTTGAATCTAACATACCAACAGTCTAACTGGAGAAAGCTTCTACCATTTACCCATGGAGTCTTTAGGTTCCGATCGACGTCGTCCGAATGGAGGAAATGTAACCCAAACCACTTGTTCATCAAAACGCTAATTTTAGGATTATATTTTAAGATAGGTTCCCACTGTTTCTTCCCCCACTAATGCATTTTAGGGCCATCCATATGTGCGAATTCTCAGCGCTCAACCAGGGCCTGTTTCTATAGACTAACCACTCGGTCCCAAAGAACACCATGTCTTCAACATAACAAAGTACTCTGCAAGTTAGTTTTCACAACCTTCGTGTTTTTACTCTATATATCTTTTTCACGTTCTGCGAGAATAGGTTGTCAGGTATCAAAGCTATACAATGTGGATCCAGTGAGGAAAGAGTCCTCGAGCATATGGACAGAGTTGGGTTGTGTACTCTGTTCACCAAGTGTAGCCGGTTGAGATTCACATAGACAACTCAACTGCCCTGGTGGCATGATGAGCTCATTGGGATCCAGGAACTCACTCCCCAACATATATGTGATATGCGTATTATGATTTCTTTTATATAAAAAGTTATTCATAATTTTGTTTTATAAATTAAATATATTAATATAAATAGAATATATTGAGTAAATATGTAAAAATGCTTACATACTTTCTTACATTATATCTATAAATATCCCTTATAATGTGTTGTAGAGTGCCATCAGTGTAATAATGTCAACCTTCTTTATATTTTGGCTCATCAAAATTATGATGATTTAGAAATGCTTCTTTTAAGATTTTTCAAACACAAATAAACTTTTAAAGCAAACTGAGTAATTATTTATCTTTCTTAAGACCAAATGGACCAAATGTATTCTGAATGGATGTTAACCACCATTATGATCTTCATCTTTTTCATCTCATCATCATCATCATCATCATCATATATATATATATATATATTATATTATATATATATACCCACTTTAAATCACAATTTCAAAATATTTGTTAGAAGACCAATTGTCGTAAGATTTTAACTAATCAAAGCTACAATGAATTAAGAATGTTTTTCTTAAGGTTTTTCAAGCGCATAAGTAAACCAAGTAATTATTTGTCTTTCTTAAAGTCTAATGAGCCAAATTTAATCTCAATGGATATTAACCAGAATCACCAACACCATAATAACACACACACACACAATTTAAAAATGATTTATAGTTAAGACATACATATGACCCAAGATATTATAACTAATTGTTCTCAATGTTTTTGAGCATTTAGTTAATTCTATGCCAATGGGTCTCAATCAAAAACTCCCTGGGTTAAATTCACTAGCCTACACACCCCCAGGTTCACTTGGAATGCCATCCACACATGTTTTCTAGCAACATTTTCCTTGGAATAAAACAACCCAAAGAGTAAGGTCAACCCATTATCACCAATGTTGTTAGACATTTGGCTAGATCCATGTTAGCAAGTGATTAGTTCAAATCCCCTTCAGCGAAGTGCACCATTCTATGCCAACAAGTTTAACAGGATGTCATTCATAAATGTTGTGAAGCATCACTTGAGTGTCCCCACAAGTTTTTCTTTGGAGGCCACACATTTAAATCTAGAGGGGGTAGAGTATGAACACCTTTGTAGATTAAGCAATGAAATCGTTGCATCAAGAGGATACCTTTTCCCGCAAACAAGCAGGTCTCATGCATCGTTGTGGTGTTTGGCTACGCTAAGGGAGGGAGATAGTGACAGAGTTGGAGAGTGGAGAGAGAGAGTCTGTATGATGGGGGCGGAGACAGAGGGAGGTGAGAGAGAAGGGGAGAGAGGAAGGAAAAAGAGAGAGGACTTGAGAGAGGAGAGAGAGATGGAGTTGGAAGGGAAAGAAAGACATAGAGAGAGAAAGGTAGAGAGGGAGTGGTAAGGGAGAGATGGAGAGTCAGTCTGTGAGAGAGAGAGAGAGAGAGAGAGAGAGAGAGAGAAGGGGAAGAGATAGAAATGGAAAGGAAGAGGGAGAGATAGATAGATATATAGATAGATATGGGGGAGAGAGAGAGTGTGGCATATGTTTAGGGGGTTGAGATAGAGAGACAAATAAGAAGAGATGGAGGGAGGTATAAATATAGATCGCAGGGGAGAGAGGAAAGAAGAGAAAGATAATGTTAGGGAGAGGTAGATAGAGTGAGACAAAGGAGAGAGGGAGGGGAAGAGAGAGAACGAGAGGAGGGAGATAGACACAGAATGGAAGGTGGAGAGAGAGGGAAGAAGAAAGAGTCTCACAGAGACAAATATAGACATAGAAGTTAAATCTAGAAAGTCATGAATATTTTAGATTTTCACTAAAATAAATGTGTTGATTTCAATGTAGTTGTTGATATATAATCCTATTTGATCATATGCACTATATGCATTGATTTCAATGTAGATGTCGATTTATAATTCTATTTAATACCTTACACTATATGCATTGATTTCAGTCTCGATGTTGATTTCTACTCCTATTTGATTGCTTGCACGGGATGCATTGGTTTCATTGTAGATATTGATTTCTAATTCTATTTGATCGCTTGCACTAGATGCATTGATTTCAAAGTAGATGTGAATTTCTAATCATATTTAATACCTTACACTAGATGCATTGATTTCAGTGTAAATGTCGATTTCTACTCATATTTGATTGCTTGCATTAGATGCAATGGTTTTAATGTAGATATTTATTTATAATCATATTTGATTGCTTGCACTAGATGCATTGATTTCAGTTTAGATGTTGATTTCTAATCCTGTTTGATTGTTTGCACTAGATGCATTGATTTAATGTCGATGTTGATTTCTCATTTGATGCAACAAGATGTATGATGTACATTCATTTCAAAGTAATTAAATTAATAGTGTGCATTGATTTCAATGTAAACACATCCTCCTCCATCTATATCTCTATCTCTCATTCTCTCTCCTTCTCTATCTCTCTTTCTCAGCCCCTAAACATACACACTCTCTCTCCATATCTATCTATCTCTCCCTCCTTCCCTCTCTCCCTTTCCCCTCCCTCTCTCTCAAACATTTCTCTCCCCATATCCATATCTCTTCCTCCCTCCCTGTCTTTGCCTCTCTCTTCTTACCTCTCCCCCATCTATACCTCTATCTCCCCTTATCTCTCCTTCTCACCCCAAGACATACACACTCTCTCTTAGTGTAAGCACATGAAAATTATTCAACCATAAATACAATACTTGAATTTCCATCTTAAATAAAATGTTTTCTTACTTGAATTTATAATTGGGTACATTCTTATCATTTCCATTTTCCATCATTCAACATTGTTAATTACTTTGCATTCAAACGCAGTAATAGAAAATAACTACCATTGAAAATCATTTGTGGTTTAACACTCTACAAGTCACAATGATTAACTTTGGAGAACTACTATTAATATTGGAGAGCAAGAGAGACAATGTATGTCGTTTACAACAGTAGCTCGAGTTAAATATTTGAATGGTCTATTGATTCCAGCTACTCTTTTCATATGATTGATATGAGAAAATGGAAAAAAAAATAATTTGAAATTGTTTAAAGAATAATTTCGGCAAAATCACATAACAAATCATTTGTCGACGCGTTTCGAACCAACCAGTGTGGTTCATCATTAGGACAAGTTGAAGATCCAATCTGAGCCATGCAATAAATATGATTGATATGAGAAAATGGAAAAAAAAAATAATTTGAAATTGTTTAAAGAATAATTTCGGCAAAATCACATAACAAATCATTTGTCGACGCGTTTCGAACCAACCAGTGTGGTTCATCATTAGGACAAGTTGAAGATCCAATCTGAGCCATGCAATAAATAGGGACAGCAAGCCATTCCAACAGCTAAAATTGACAGGGTAACGGTTAACCGGACTTCTAACAGCTAGGATTGACCAGGCCCCAGGGGGAGGGACCTAAATTTATTTAATTATTTTATTTTATTTATCTATTTATTTATTATTATAATTATATATAATATCATGTCTAGGTTTATTACTGTTAAATATGATTATTACTAATATTAATAAATTTATTTTCCATTATCCCTATATACTATTAATATTATTAATAATTTATTTTCTATTATCCCTATATAATATATTATTAATAATTCATTTCAATAATTAGAATGGTAATTATCATAAACCATTTCCAGATCAAGATCTTAATTAAATTATTATTTTATTAATAAATTTATTTATTCTAATATATATTTACTCTAAAGATCATTATAATAATATCACTCTTCACCCTTAACTAGTAAATATTTCAATTACCTACCAATTAACTCATATATCATATAATATTATAGATAATTATAAATATGATATTAAAATCACCGCTATTAATGTCAATATTAATTTTACACTATCAATACCATTACCCTTATATAATAATAATAATAAATATTATCTATTTAAATAAAAACCTAATGGTTAATCTTAATATTATATATCTATTATTAAATTTAGAACCTTTATTCAATTATTATTTTATTAATATATTTATTTATTTATCTATTCCTTAATATTCTTAATATATATTCCTTAATAACAAGTGCAAAAATCTTTTACTCATATTTACCTAATATTATTAATATTTACCATTTAGGATGAGTATACTTATTAGAATAAAATGGTAAATATTCTTATTAAATTCTTTAAAATCTAGAAAAAAAAAAAAATTATTAATCTATTTATTCATTCTTTAATATGTACTTTGAAATTGACTGCAATGAAAATTGTTTGTAATTGACTATATCCTTAGTATTCACATTTTCTATGTATCAAAATTGTTATATTAACACTTTGAACTCAAAATTTGAATTTCATCATTTTTCGTCATTCAAGTTACAACAATGTCTCTCATCTCATCTCAAAACACTGAGGTAACTAAGAAAATTTTAAATTAAATTGACCAAATTAATCCTATAAACATATTTAGCATATTTAAAATTATCAAAATAATTAAATGTTCCGCAAATTTTGTATGACGGTACACAACTGAAAACAGCCTAGATCCATCTTAACACCAAATCTATCAAGCACCGAGAGGGATCAAATCTCTCAAGGTGCACCTCCTAGATCCATCTTAACACCAAATCTATCAAGCGCCGAGAGGGATCAAATCTCTCAAGGTGCAAACATTTCTTCAAGTTTTGCACTCAAAAAATAAGTTTGCACCTCGAGAGATTTGATCCCTCTCGGCGCTTGAATAGATCCGATGTTAAGATGGATCTTGTGTAATTCATTCTACTACATTCATTTTACATGTGATATTTAAAACAAAAAATATGTTACTATCAACCATAAATAAAATATCTCAATGTCCATATTAAATAACATGATTTTATATCTACTTTATATAGAGAAAAATATAATTTAAATTAAAGAAATTCTTATATTTTCACTTTCCATATAGAGGAAGATGTGCAATTTATTTCATTTTTAATATGGAGTTGATATATAAGATTTTAAAAATATCAATAACAAATAAAAATTTAACATGGGTTATAAATAAAATTTTCAATATGCAAGTTGAGTAAAAGATATTAATATTAAAATGAAATATATATATATAGAGATAAAATTTAGGAAATTTGTTATTTCATTAATAATTGCTCTCTAATTCAATATAGGACAGAAATTTGTTATTCTTTCAATTCTTAATATGGCTTTCATATGTAATATTTTAGAAAATATAAATAATAAAATTAATTAGATGTATGTTTACAGGAAAAAACATTAGGGCCATGTTTTAACATTTTAATATAGAGAATGTGAATTATAACAAAAATATTTCAATGTCAATTACACATATATTATACTTTAATGTCCATTACATATATATTATATGTCTTATCCATCTTAACTCTGGATCCACCAAAAACTCAAAGAGATCAACCCAAAGGGATCAAATCTCTTTTCTCTTTAAAAGAAGTTTGCATCTCAAGAGATTTAATCCCTCTTAACACTTAATAAATCTTAAATTAAGAAAATTTGAAAATAACATTATTACATAATTACTAACCTTTACCTATGTAAAGAACACTACACTGTCATCAAAGAAGAAGAATATTCTAGAGAAAATGAGTCACAAGAAATCAAGGAAGAAGGAAACAACTCTCAAAACAAGCAAGGAGAAAGCCCGCCCCACCAAATCAACAGTTATGAGGATTTGATTACCGCGGAAAATAAATCTTCATTTAATAGCAAAGCAGATCTCCTAAACCAAACTTCTTCTCCGACTATTTTCAAAAGAACGAACACAATAGATCGCGAAGCTAAGACACCAATGTCTCAAGAACCAGAAGAGATGAAAGAGATGCAAGACAAAGGAAGTTGGAAGACCGTAGAGAAAAGAAAGAAAGCCACAACACCAATCTCGCCAAGAAAGACGAGGAGCCAGACAAGTAAAAATTAAGAAAATTGTAGGTCCGATAGACCAATTTGGTCTCAGTGGACGTTAACCACCATCATCATCATCATCAATTACTAACCTCTACCTATTTATAGCATTATTAAATAACTAATGATCTATGTCTTCTTAAATCGATTAGACGGTTATCTTCCCCTAAATGGAGGTCAATAATAGCATTGTGTTGTTGATGTATAATACGATTTAACGAGGACACAGCATTGTGTACAAATTGAATATGGTCTAAAGCATATAAGGCGAGCTTATTGTGTGTACAGAATTGTATCCTTTAGGAATTTGATTCTTCCAATAGAATGGTTGGGTAAGAATATTTTCAACCCATATTCTTTAAATTGACCTTCAAATTTCCTCAATATTGGCAACCTCATTTAAAATAAGACAAATTAAAAGAATCTACACATAGAATTTGATAGTTGATGTCAATATGTAAGGAACAAAAGTTAGTAGGATATTTCAAAATGACTCATTAAAGTTTCAAAACATCTGGATAAATTAATTGTACAAACAATATAAAACTAAGAGCTTGAGAGCGGTGGTTGCTGGATGACCTTTCAACGAGTTGCTGAAAAATTTTCAAGTTCCACGGATTAAGCAAGAGTCCTTAAAATATAGGGGCGCGGCACGAGTGTGTCTAGAAAAAATTGTTAAGATGAGGTCATGGTCTTATTGATAGTAAAAGGCCCACTTCAGTGAAACAACAGATGCAAACTCTTTGGTATTGATTGACAGAATGGCACCAATAGAAAGTACTTTCCCTCCGGTATTTGCAACTGTTCGTTGCAGCACTAATGAATTCACATAGTTGACAAGATCATATGCAAAATGGTTTAAACAGATGACAGACTACAAGAGGGACGATAGTTCATTTGAATCGTATGGTGAAATTCGAGAATTTATATTCAAATCAAGGCCAAGAACGAGCTCTTTGTATTCTTAATATATCAGTGGAGAAAAGTACCCCTTACGGCTGGGTGCATATTAGATAGTGAACAATGAACACTCTCTTCGATAAGCTGACATTGTTCGCTATCTGACATGGCACCTAGTTTGGATAGAATTATTTCGCTCCGACTATAGAGCATAAGTATGTTGCCAGTGCAAGTTTAGAGAGCAATAAAAAAAGAGCAAAGTCAGGATCCTCATTACTTCTGGTTCGAAAATAGATATAACTACGAAGAAACAGATGCGATAAGGACCAACACAACCTATAGCCTATCTATTTTGGGGAAAAATCAAAACCTGATTAGTGGCAACCATATTTACCGCTAAAAACAGCCTAATGCATATATGATATATCAATGTGTAAGGTAAGTCAAGATCCTCATTAGTTCTGGTTCCAAAATAAATATAATTACGAAAAAACAGATGCGATAAGGACCAACACAACCTAAAGCCTATCTATTTTGGGAAAAAAATCAAAACCTAATCAGTGGCAACCATATTTACCACTAAAAACGGCCTAATGCATATATAATATATCAATGGATAAGGTACGATATATGAATTTCAATATATCAATGGATAAGGTACGATATATGAATTTCTGCCTGGGTACAGGTTGAGTGGGCCTAACAGTTACAAACATGGGTTTTCTCCTCAGAGGTACATGTTCAAAATGTTCAATTCCAGAGGGGTAGGAAATGTAAATGTGAGCAAACTGTTATTTGTTGATATTATGGTGGGGTACTAACAGTCTCAATCTTGCTTGCTTATGGCCTAAAGAGTGGAACAATTTATATTTTCCCGGCAGACCCTAACGCCCATAATTTAGCACAGTTCAAGGGGACCTTGCCGTTAAGATGTGCTTTCTTCTCAGAGATCACAAGTTCAATTCCAAAAGGGGGTAGGGTATGCACATGTGAACAAGCTGTTGTTTGCAGATATTAGAGTGGGATTGGCAATATACCAGCGTACTCACGCTTGCCTCTGGGATAAATAGTGGGATAAATTGTATTTCCCATGAGGACCCCAATATCCAGAAAACTTTCCCTGGAAAATATTTTCTACTAGCTGCCAATTTGGTTAAAAAACTGCAGAGTATGATCCCATGGGGCGTAGAGCAGACAGTGACAAGGTGTTCTATTAAAGCACTCCATAGTGTAAAGGTCACCAGTGTGAAACTCCATGGGCAAAAAACGTAGTGCAAGGGGGCGTTTCCGTATGGAAACGGGTACGAAACGCTGAAAAGCATGTGGTACGGCCCTGAAACACGTTTCAGGCCGTACTGCCACGTTTCACGAAACTGAAACGTGGTCAATATGACCTGAGACGTGTTTCAGGGCCGTACGACTCACGTTTCAACTTTTTACTTGTGTTTTTTTTTTAAATTAGTTTGTTTTCTAATTTATTTTTAAGTTATCCTAGTGACTTCTAGTTGCTTCTAGATGCCTGGAACTTTTGCCCTAGTGTTAGATATGCAGTTCATGGTAATGTTAAATTCTTAAAGTAAAAGGATGAAAAAAAAATAAAAAAAAATAAAATTATCATTTTACTTAAATTTTTAACATTACCATGAAATGACTCAAAATGTTTGAGTGGTTTCGCTCTCATTGGATTTCATATGGAGAAAGTAGAATTTTAGATCTCACTCAAAATCCAGCAGACTTATCTATTTTTCAGGATTTCAGGATTGGGGGGATTGCAATGTTTCCATTAGATTTTATCATGTACTAGGGTATGGAACTTGTATTTAATCAAGAGAACCAAGCTTTCTATGCAGGGGAGACTCCCAATAATGAAGAGCATGTAGGGTACTAGGATATGAAACTTGTATTTAATCAAGAGCACTAAGGTTGTTCGACTATGTAGGAGGAGACTCCCAATCAAGCACGAGACAAGAAATTAGACATTTCTCATGGCTGATTCTGGATATTTCTATTTTCATTATGTGATCATTCATGAGTAAATGTGATGTAAATTTAGAGACTCATAGTTTATGCATTGACAATTTTATCATAATGTAATAAATTAGAATGTATCATATATGCTTTATGATTGCACATATTTCTTAAATGTCCTAATATATATATATATATATATTATAAATAATAATATATATATAATATATTTGCGTTTCTCCATTTCCAAAATTTGGGGATGTCGCATTTCGTATCGCTTCCCGTTTCGGAAACTCATACCCATTTCCCCGTTTCGTGCAACCTAGGCAAAAACCCAGCCACGCTAAGGGCTGATGTGGCCCAGGCCGTGTGCGATCCCCGGGTGATTTTGACTGCTTAGATGCCACTAAAACGCGGCTACTCAAGCCACAGGTTAGGTGTATCAATCATCTCAAGACTCACATAACCTAGCAAACAATAGAAAAGCTGCAGAGTATGAAACCTAACACTCTTAGAAAAGAAATCTAAATATAAACAGGGAAAATATGACACTCTAAGTCATCATCTTCCACTGTGGCTAGCTTTGGGTCATGGCCCTTTTTAGAGGTTGCCCACAATCAACTTGCTGAATATATCTCAAAGATGTGACAAACACTGTTTCCCAGAAATGTTACCTTGCACAAGATAGAGATATTCTGAGTGGATAAGAAAGAAAATTAAAATAATTCCACCAGGCTCCTTTCACAAAAAGACAAGCAAAAGCAAACTACAGTTTTATACTAGGAAGTCAAAAAAACGCCATCCCAAACATCGATCTCCGAAGCATTTGCAGAAACATCATAATCGACAAAAACTAAGTCACAAGCGAGCTTGTGGCAGAAGCTCTATTGATACAAATACAACCAAAGCAAAAGTATGGTTTATCTATGATGAATATTTACAGATAAGTATTTTTGCTATGTATATGAAAAATCACATGTGCCCCACCCATCCATTTTGGTGCATTTCGAAAAACATCAAAAGAAAAAGAAAAGACATCAAGTTTGCCTCAACTTATGAGGAAAATCCACAGGCAGGCTTCTTCCTGAAAATACGCAATTACATCTGGTGTCCACACTAGGAGGACCAAGAATCACAACTAAAACCTCGAGAGTCAAAACACTAACACATAAACAACTGATTAAATGCAAATCTCCAAGAGACGATGCACTCAAGGGAATAAATCTAAATACAAACACAACGAATATGACACTCTAAAATATCCACTGTGACTCGCTTTGGGTCACGACCTCTTTTAGAGGTTGCCCACAATCAACTTGCTGGATATATGTCAAAGATGTGACAAAAACTGTTGTACGGATATGTTATCTTTAACAAGATAAAGGCATTCTGAATGAATAAGAAAGAAGATTAAAAATAATTCCAGCAGGTTCCCTTCACAAAAATACGAGCAAAGCCAAACTACAGTTTTACCTACAAATGCATATGTGCAATGCAGACGTTTCTGCCTACCAAGGAAGTCAGAAAACGCCATCCCAAACATCAATCTCTGAAGCATTTTCAGAAGCAACATAATTTTAAAAATTCCAAGTCAGAAGCGAACTTGTGGCAGCAGCACTATTGATACAAATACAACCGAAGCAAAAGTACAGTTTATATCTATGATGAATATTTACAGCTTAGTGTTTTTGCTATGTATACAAAAGATCACATGTGCCCCACCCATCCATTTGGGAGCATTTCAAGAAACGTCAGAAGAAGAAAAAAAAGGCATCAAGCTTGTTGCAACTTATCAGGAAAAGCCACATGCAGGCTTCTTGCTCAAAGTATGCAATTACATCTAGTATCAACTCTAGGAGGACCAAGAATCACAACTAAAACCTCTAGAGTAAAACACTAACACAGGAACAACTGATTAGATGCAAATCTCCAAGAGACAATGCACATTAATAAATGAATTTTCAGAAGAAAAAAATGTTGGCGGGCAGGAAATTTACATATAAATTATGGAAGATTATTAATTTACAGATAATTAGAGTAATTATTAATCTAAAAACAAAATAGCAACAAATATGTGAGGCTCACCACTGTTCTGATCAAAACAATTGCATTAACAACCAACAACCTGGGAATAAAGGTTTTTTGATTTATATCAGGCCATTCACTTCCACAATTTTACACACTTATCATGACTCGCAGAAGCAACCATGCCAGTTGCATTGGAAACAGCCAATGCGGCTATGAGGCCATCGTGTGCAGGGAGGGTCATACTCCTGTTTTCTGCCATATTCCATAGCTCCAATGACTGCAAACAAAAACAATAAAGATCAACAAATCACATACCTCAATCAGAAAGTCTATCATACCAACTCTTACAAGGAGAAAAGCCCATATTAAAAAAGTAATAGTTTTGAAGTCAAATACCGAATCTCACTAACCTGATAGCATCCAATTACCAAAAGTTTTGGATAGCTTGGATGAAAGACACATGAATGGAATTTATTTCCACTACAGCTCAGTTCATGTACACATTCACCTTCTTTTCCAGAACGAAAAGACCATACCCTAACAGAATCCTCACTTACAGATGCCAAATATTCTCCACTTGTATCCCAGCAAACTGAGTGTACAGGCTTTGTATGCCTCTGAAATAATAAATATATTAAATATAATAATCATTTCCAACCATTTCTTTATCTACATCACATAAATGTTTACATTCACTGAAGATACTTTCAAAGAAAAAAAGATACAGGCATCACATGTGGAAAGTTCAGATAACTTAAGTAAACCAATTTAAGCAAAACTAAGAGAATCAGAAAACTCAGAATCTTCATCCAATATTACTTACAAGTTAGAGTGCATAATAAAAGACCAAATGTCAATGCAAGACAACGCGAAGCGTACCTCTAAAGAATGCAAACGGTGATCAGTCTCAACATCAAAAATTGATACAACATTTTCTGCAGCAGCTGCAAGAAGTCTACCAACTCCTGTTTGAAATCGGACTTGACTCATACCACCCTGTGAAATAAGTGAAATCAAGAATAAGCCTTTCAGAATTTAATGTGTACAGCATCTCATCTAGCATAAGTGCATTCGCCGTGATTAATTAAACAGAGCTAAAAAACATATACATCATAAATTGCCCACCTTAAAAGTTCTTGTGCAAACGCCCTGATTAACACTCCAATAACGCATTTCATTTTCTCCATCACAAGAGCAGAGAAGATCATTGTTTGGATGGAAATCAAGAGACATAACAGTTCCTAAATGACCAGTAAACGTTCTCAATGAATAGCTTGGCTGTAACACATACCAATATGTTAGAATGATTTGACCTGTCTAATACAAGATTTGGAAGCAACCACTATTTAAGAGAATGCCATTGAGTAAATGTTTAGATGGCATCAACTTAAAAGGCCATCCTCCACCTAAATCTATTATCAAAAATTAAAATAAGATAAAATTCAAATGCTTGCATGTGCCAAGAAGGTACCAAAGCAGCCCAATCAATGAAAGCAGCAGCAGGTTCCAGAAGGCTATCATCTAGAAACTAGTGTACTTAGAATTTGTTTAAACCAGGGTTAGTATTTATGAAATGATTAATCAAGCTAGAAATGTATTTCATATTGAATGGAAGATTTGGGTTGAATTTATAACAAAAGCAAGGCTAAGATCTGGAGGAAAACAAAATTCTAAGCCCATTACGTCAGAAAAATACAAAAGAAAATGAAAAAGCCAAGCATCATTTTGTGAGAGGGTGAACTGTTCGCCTTAAAACTTTAACAGGAAAACCGTATTAGAAAGATGCAACAATATATCAAATACGCCGCTAAGATCTGGAGCAAACCTATCATGCAAGGCCCTTGATCATTAGAAAGATGCCACAATATATCAAATACGCTGCTAAGATCTGAAGCAAAACCTATCTTGCAAGTCCCTTAATGTGCATTATTTGAGAGGGGATAACTGAATGATCTCTTAATTTTTAAAGGTAAAAAAATACTTGAAAAAAGGAGAAACATATGAACGAAATCAAAATGTACATAAAAAGAGATTTAGTGATTTTTTTCTGGTTAGTATCTCTCTCTATTCATGGTGACTTATGTTGAAAGCTAAAGAAGTTAACTGTATGGAATCTATCATTTTATTGTCTTCCTTGTTCAATGTTTCCCAGGCATGTACTGGGACTTTCAAATATACAAAGCAACAAAAAATAGATAGTTCCCATGTAACACACATACAGAGATCAAACATGTGACTTTTTCCAGATTGATATTTTTCTTCAGAAATAAATAATAATCTGGGGCAGATATCATTAGAAACAACAAATATTGACCCATTTATGTTTGTTTGATAACATATGCTTCTGAACACATATGATTGATGAGCTATAAGTTAATATCCATATCAGAAGCAGAAAAGTGGAAATGAATTGCATACTGACATTGTCTGCATCCCAAACCCTGACTGTTTTATCGAATGATGATGTCGCCAAGCGAGCTGAGTTGGGACTGAAACGCACATCAGTAATTAATAAGTTATGCTCTTCAAGGGTACTTTCAACTCCCAGCGTCTCCATATTCCACAGCACTGCCTACATTCCCACATAATAATTCATAATAACTTAGTCACCACTCCAGTCCTTGTGCAAATTAAATTTTGATTGACGGACATGTAGATGGCAACCATTCCTTACCTTCTTCTCATGTCCAGCACTGGCTAGTAATTTACCATCAGAAGAGAAGTGGCAGCATACAACTTTACTCGTACTAGCTCGAAGGCAACCAAACTCACTAAAGGAGAACCCTGTAAGTTAGAAAAACGTGTTTGTGTTGAGATGATTGGTATTTATAACATCTCATAAGCCAGAGGATGCCAACAAATATCAGCAGAACCTCAAATAATGATAAAATATTTACAAATAGTCTCTCTATTCCTTGCTTGATGCAGCATTTATAGTGATGTACTAGTCTTCCTACTTGTACAGCTCTAGCTTGGACCTTTTTCTCATACCTTTAGTGACATCCATGCATCTCCCAGCTGGATCTCTTAGATCTGTATCATCATGCAAAAATGACTCCACATTGTCATCCAATGATCCATCCTCCCCAAAGCGATCCATATCAACCTACAATTAAAGTTCTTTATCATCATACTGCCAAAATGGAGTGCTCATGAGGCAGCACGCAACAATTTTTAGAATACTTTGCTAGCAAACCTGCTAAAGAAGTTTCAATTTAAGCTTAGTAAAATTATATACAGAACTGTAAATAAATTTTAATATCCTTACCAATTGGTTCGATGGGGAAGCAAGTGTCCCATCTGATCCATACATAAGTAGAGGCTTTGATGAGCTAGCACTGTGCTGCAATGCACCCGCCATAGACAACACATCACCAGGTGTCTGAGTAGATGGTGTTGAGGGTGCAGAACTTTGGGAAGGGCCAGCATTATTCACTGTTCCAGAACTAATTGCAGGACCAGAAGAGGAACCAGGTTGCTTCCTTTTTCTTGCAGTTTGACTCTTGGAGGCATCCTTTCAAGATTACAACATTGCAAAGGTAAGCCCCATTTCAAATGGAAAAGATGAAAATCTTGCAGCTTTGACATTTTGGAGTCAATTCCTTTCATCTAACTCAGAATAACATAAAAACTATTATCATTGACCAGATGCTAGATGGAACTATATCTTATATGCCAGTACTGGTATACACCATAACAAACGTATACAACCCAACTAAATATTCTTGAGCTTCTTAGACTTCCACACAATTACCTTTCCTGGACCAGTACTGTTGGCACTAGGACTTGGCACCATCATACTATATACCTGATCATTTCCACGAAATGAGTTTGACAGGCTGCTATCAATTGTAAGTGCAGCTCCACTCTTATCCTGCTGTTGATGAGGATTGGCCACTTCAGATTGCTGTGTTGACTGGGCTTGTTGTGCAAGATGCTGTTGTTGCTGCTGCTGTTGCCGCTGCTGCTGCTGCTGGGCGGCCATTTTAAACTGCAGATAAAATAAGTTGTTAAAGGATTACTAATCCTGATTCCTGAATACCTAAAAGAAGATAACCACCAAGCTTTTTCCAAGACAAGAACATATCTATCGATATACTGAAAAGCAATGAAATCTAATAGCACAGGTAAAATAACAAGGTCTAAACCAAAATACAAAATTTGCGAAGTCCGTGGAACTTCAGAGCTCCAATAAATAAAAATTACTCTATGTTCAAATTACCATTATTCCCCGTTACTTGCAAGTATTAAAAAAGGAGGCCAATATCTGATAAATATGCCCAGGAGACAGTCTGGTAGACTCACTGGGATCTTTATTTTCACAAATTATATTATTCAACTACACGCTTCATTTTATTCTATCACTGAGGTTCATTGTCTTCTTCATTAGTAGATGAATATGAGACATGTCAAGGTAGTTAAACAGGAGAGGCCACCCCAAGGGTTAGTTCAACCAGTTGAACCAGCTGCCCTATGAATATCACTGACAGGGAGGCCATAGGTCACAAGGTTTAAATCCAGTCAAGTTCCTCAGGCTTACCAGCCGTTATTGTGGCCAGTGTTTTCAAAAATGGCCGGCTCAGAACCGACTCAGCCGAGTTGGTCCGAACCAGACACCCCAGCTATGACCCGGCCTAGGAAACGGTTCAGCCAGCTGGGTTAATACTGAGCCGGCCAGGTTGTCTAACAACTCAGCTGGCTCGGTATTAACCCAGCCGGCTCGGCCAAGTCCGTAATAACTCGGCCGGGTTGCGTACTGGGCTCTTAACACACTCCTAATATATACAATATGTGCATAGATGGCCAGTTAACAGAGCACAGCATGTCCTTGGCATGCTATGAGCAGTGCAGTTTTTTCTTTGTCCTACATATTGCTGCAATATTCTTTGTCTAAGCATGGTGGGCATCCAGGAAGTTGTCCAACAGCTTCTCATGAGCACTCTTTCAGTCTTTTACTTGACATTCCATTCTCTGTTTTCAGTTTTCAAACTTGTGAAAACAGTTTTATCATGTGTTGTTTGTCAATAAGATACATTTTAGGTGACTTTCGACTGAATTTTGATCTCAAAAAGGCCAGGATAAATAGATTGTCATTTCAACGTGACTTTTACAGCCTTCAAAAACATGATAAGAAGTACACGGATAAATATAAACCCCCACTGTTCCACATATAATTAATAGGAAAAAAGTATGATAGAAGGATTATATGAATATCGATTAGTAGCTAAAAGTGGCTAATGGGATTGTGAAGGTACATTATAATACTACATCTATTTCAGATTCAGCATAGAAGTTAACAGATTAGTGCCTAAATCAGCCCAAGCCATCAGTCTTCCTAAAGAGTACATACTAATCTCCCAAGATTCACTCCAGAATAACTGCAATCTATGGAGAATAATTATCAAAAATAAACAAGCATGGAGCATAGCAGTATAGCACCATAGATCATGCTTTGGAATTCAACTTATAGTATCTGTAAATTTGCAATGATTGATTCAATCAAGTTGAACATAATCAACCATTCCCTTGCATTATTGTGACACTTGGAATCTCTGAACGCAATGCAATACAAGAATCAAAGGACGTGGCAAGTCTGTGGTTATTAGTCAAATTATGATTAGTTGCTTGTTTAAAGTTTAGTACAGTGCACTGGGTGCCATTTTGATATAATGGATATATTCATGAGCCTACTTTGATCATATGTTGTCTTCTATCTATATTCTAATGCTGTGTGTTTGGAAACACGAACGAAAATCCTTAAAACTATGTTTTTTTATAAAAAAAACCAAAAATATATATATTTATTGTATTTTTTACAATGACCAAGTCATTGAAATCGAACCGACCGAGTCGATACCGAGTCGGAGTCGACCCTTGGTCAAGTCGGAGTCCGAGTCAGAGTTTTAAAACATTGATTGTGGCTGGCAGTTGAACCACCCTCCATCCAAATATTCCAGGAAGAGTGCGGGGATTCCACGAGGTTTTTCTCGTTAAAAAAATGAATAAACAGGAGAGGGATGAAAAAAAATCATGACAAGAGAAAGCTCCACACTCTAGCATATAAACACCACACTCAATGTACGGCTCTTTAGTACTGCATTAAACTAAAATAAGCCTGCTATGCAAACTATAGCAATCATTAAAGACCATTTGTTCTCAGAGCTAGTTAAATTTCTGGATCGTCATTGGAGTATATTTCATGAACAGTTTCAGACGGATCATACTTGGCAATTAAAATGGGACATGAAAATATAAACCATAGTAGATAAAGGAGGTCAGTCCAGAAGGTTCATATTCATTACAGCTAAAATAGGAAAAGAAGGCATATGGTGTAATAAATGTATTATAGTAAAATAAACAATTTGCAACATTTTTCAAATATGGGTGATTAAAAAAATTCAGAGAAAATAATGATATAAAAATAGGAAAAAAATAAATTTTATGACCTGTTATCAGTACTCTAAAACAAATTAAAAAACCAAAGTCCTGTAATTGAAATTATCCAAACCACTAATACTACATCAATTTAAACACTAAACAGGTGGATTGAAAGGGCCTAATTCATTTAACTATCAAATAAATCCCCGCCACAAATGTATTTACCTTGAATAAAATATCTGGTTCACATGCAGTACCTCTTGACAGTGGAGAACCAGCATTCTGAATTACATCACCCATGGCACTGGGCTGGCCATCCTTGCCTGGAAGAACATTTCTACTACTCAAAATCATCCGAAGCTTTCTACTTTCGATTTCATTAAGAAGGGGGGTGCCTGCAGGTGATGTTAAAGTTCCTTGAGCTTGGAGCATCATCTGTTGTTGCTGTGGAGTCAGCATCTGAAGTTGATGATACTGCTGCGGAGACTGAATAAACGACTTCTGTGATTGTAAAAGCCCAGGTCGAATATGATCTAGACCCTATAATAAAAGAAGACAGAACATTAAACAACATTGCAGTAAACATAGCTACCTTTGCAAAATTTCATTTTTGGATATGATGGATCAAATCAAAGAAGAATAGAGTATGAAGTTACAACAGAACATGTTCTGCAAGGAAAGAAACACATTTCTAAACTAAATTTCAGCAGTCAAATGTCTATGAGAAGCTTTCCTCGTTAAACAGTCTAAACATGAAATGCTGAGCTTTAAAGAGCAATATGCAATTTTGAATGCATGTTCAATTGCCCAGAAAATGTTTTATCTCAAGTAACTTTTTCAGTTGCCATTTCAACCAACCATCAATGATGGAAGATGGTTCTTTGGTGAACTTATTAAACAGACAAAAGAAACTCATGTTCAACAATAACTTAACCTTCTATTTGGGATATACTTGCAAACAATAGTTTCAAAGAAAATTCTAAAATCAGTGCACATATACACCATGGAAAGGTCAAATTGGGCTAAAAGAAAGGCCACTCTGCACCTGAGTTACAAGCTGTGGCCAGAGTTGGTGGGTGTAGATATGGGGTAGAGCACGTCACATGTAAGATATCTAAATACTAATCATTTAAAAAACAGAACCAAGATATAACAACAGAAAAACTTGAAACCTAAGTTGCATGAAATTTGGAAATGGCTACAGGTTCTAAAACAGGGACAGCATATGCAACACAACTACTTGACACTAGGTGAAGGAGCATAGTGAAGCAGGGGCAGCTGGGGAACCCTAGCCGCCCCTGTTCTTTTCTTTGGGCTTCTGTTCTGGACGGGGGTTCGATGTCGATTCTGGTGCGCCAGATGCCTGTGGCCTGGCTGCCACTGCCTTCATTTGCTGGTGCAGCTGGTTCATTTGGGGGTTTTTGGGGTGCTGTCTTTCCGTCACTGCCTTATTTTTTGCTCGTGAACAAATCCTGTGGATTTCTATGGGGCTGCCCGTTTGAATCCTTTGCCCCCATCGCCTTGCTGGTGTGACCCTCGTTTGGCCTGCCTGCCTGAAGCCGCCATTGCTGCCTCTGCTCCAGTGGGGTTTCTTCGGGGTTTTGCTGCTGCCTGCTTTGATGCTGCATCAGCACTTCAGTTGTTGTGTCTTCATTGCCATCACCTTACAATATTCGTCATCCTTAGCTCACTTTTTTGCTGCTCGGCATTTTGTCCTGCGGGTCTACTTGTCAGTGACTTTTTGAGCTGGGTTTTATGGATGTCATGTTGTTTGTATGGGAACTCTTGGCCCTGTATGGTGGTTTCCTATGTACAGGGGTTTTCTGCCAGATTTCTCCTGTATATGTCACCTGCCATTTCTTTGGGGGATTCAGCCCTGTAATAGATTGTGTATGTATTTTTAGCGTCTGTTAGTATCTGGTCTTAATACTGATAAGTTTTTGCTTCTTGTGGCATGTACATATTGCCACCGGAGTAAAAATTTCTTGAATAGACTCACAGTGTATATGCAAAGTGTAATTTATTTTATTTTTATGAGTGGAATTACAGGAATTTTCTAGAGTATTAAAAAAACACACACACAACTGCTTGAAATCTTAGGAAACACTGAAACCACAAATTGAAAAAATGAAAAATAGCATAGATTTTTGTAAATGGAAAATCATCAAGAGTAATTAAAATGATAAACATATTCAACAAATTAATAAAATAAATCATCAAGAGTAATTAAAATGATAAACCTATTTAACAAATTAATAAAAATCAGGCATTATGGAGCATTATGAGATTTGGCTTCCTCAGTAGTTAAAATCTTAGAGAACAGGGAAACAACAAATTTTTAAAACTTAAAATCTCTTTTTTTAAATATTGTTTTAGATGGCAAAATTGAAAATTATCATTAAAAAAATGATAAACATATTCAACAAATTAATAAAAACACCAGTTTCTGGTCTTAATACTGATAAGTTTTTGCTTCTTGTGGCATGTACATATTGCCACCGGAGTAAAAATTTCTTGAATAGACTGACAGTGTATATGCAAAAACTTATCAGTATTAAGACTAGAGACTCGTGTTTTTATTAATTTGTTGAATATGTTTATCATTTTTTTTATGATAATTTTCAATTTTGCCATCTAAAACAATATTTAAAAAAAGAGATTTGAAGTTTTAAAAATTTGTTGTTTCCTTGTTCTCTAAGATTTTAACGACTGAGGAAGCCAAATCTCATAATGCTCCATAATGCCTGATTTTTATTAATAAAAACACAAGTCTCTGGTCTTAATACTGATAAGTTTTTGCTTCTTGTGGCATGTACATATTGCCACCGGAGTAAAAATTTCTTGAATAGACTCACAGTGTATATGCAAAGTGTAATTTATGTTATTTTTATGAGTGGAATTACGGGTATTTTTCTATAAAGTATTAAAAAAACACACACACAGCTGCTTGAAATCTTAGGAAACACTGAAACCACAAATTGAGAAAATGAAAAATAGCATAGATTTTTGTAAATGGCAAATCATCAAGAGTAATTAAAATGATAAACATATTTAACAAATTAATAAGATAAATCATCAAGAGTAATTAAAATGATAAACCTATTTAACAAATTAATAAAAATCAGGCATTATGGAGCATTATGAGATTTGGCTTCCTCAGTCATTAAAATCTTAGAGAACAGGGAAACAACAAATTTTTAAAACTTAAAATCTTTTTTTTGAATATTGTTTTAGATGGCAAAATTGAAAATTATCATTAAAAAAATGATAAACATATTCAACAAATTAATAAAAACACGAGTTTGGGGACATTATGTTGATCACATGAGTTTTCCTCTTCCATCATATCAACATATTATCCATTTTATTTTCAAGTCAGGAGATGCTTCAGATACTAATGATTACAAGACCATCATGACAGGACACACCTTTGCAAACTCATCCCACTATTCTTTAGACATGGGTATTGAACCACTTCGAGCAGCAGGACTCGAGGCTAAGGGGTAGCTAGGTTTTGGTAGAGAGCATCATAATGTGGATCATATATTCACTCTTCAAGCTACTACTTCAGAGATCTTCTGATGTTTTGTTCACAGCAAGACATTGGGATATATACAACACTTTTAGATACTACCCTGAGAATCTGTGCATCAGTCATCAGTAGACTTCATACCTCCCACAATCTATATGAGTCATTCATTGGTAGACTTCATACATCCTACAGACTTTCTGAGTGTATTTCGAGCGCTATTGGGGTCAAAAATTGTCACACCCTTTCCCCAACCTGTTTGGTCATAATATTGATGAGTTTGAGACATTTCATAAGGAGCTTACCCAGAAGAGAGATAGATGTCTACCACCTCATAGCATCCTGCCCTGATTGCCATTCTTTCTTTGTTACTGACGTGATCCTTCTAACCTCCTCACCCTAGAGACTACAAAGATAGATTGATTCAAGGATTAGGCATACAGTTTTTCCAAGATTTTACTACAATAATTAATGCATGAACATTCCCTTTGTCATTTTGCTGAACTCCACAATACTGTCAAATCATAACTCCTCAATGGGAGGTCCTTTGCTCCCCAAAAACTCACAATGGAAGAAAGTGAGGGAACAACTATGAGACTTTGTCCCTCGCGTACCACTTTGACTGCCTTGGTCACTTGTTCTGGAGTCCAATCTTCCATAATTCTATTTGAACTCCACAGGTAGATCGAATTAGTTTCCATAACATTGATCTTCCTCTAGTGGTTCAAGTACACTTAATGCAAACTCTGCAAATGATGGTAATATTTGCCATTCTTTTTCCCATCCAACATGGATGGTTCATATAGGGTCAATTTCTCCACATTGACCACTGAAGACATTCTCATATAGGGAGGTAGACAGCTTGAACGCAGTATTGCTGGCAAGTCTAATTATACTAAATAGTCCATATCTCAATGATTTTAACTTCCTGGCTACCCCATAAGATCACTCTTTACTAAAAGCCAGACTTTATCTGTTATATAAAATTTATGATTTGTCTTATGTTGGTCATGGCATAGCTTATACTTCTCTTTCCTTTGCTTCAGTGGCTCTTGCATTTTTAATGGATTTCCTTGATCTTGTTGAAGAACTTGTTTTTGTCCACTTCCTTGTGCTTTTCTTGCTCATTCTCCTTCCATTGAACATAGAAAACAACAAAGAGTGATGGTGCCAAATAACCAAAACAAGCTTTGAATGGTGAGTAGTGGGTGGA
Source organism: Pinus taeda (assembly GCA_000404065.3). Lineage (NCBI taxonomy): Eukaryota > Viridiplantae > Streptophyta > Pinopsida > Pinales > Pinaceae > Pinus > Pinus taeda. Next base: position 41,957 of record APFE030962564.1, on the reverse strand, counting down.
ATAATGCACTACTCTGTTGTATGTGTTGAATGTACATCAACTATCCATCCCAACATTTTGGATGCTTCTATTATATCCTCTCAAATGCTACACCAAAGTTTTGTTGGCAGCTTCAATTTGTCCATCAATATGAGGATGGAATGCAGTGAAGTGCTTCAAGTTAACATTCATTCTTTCCCATAGAATTGTCCAAAACTCACCCAAAGATCTCAAATCTCAGTTAGAGACAATTGAACAAGGCAATCAAAAATGCACCCATGCATTTGAGAAGAATAACTCAAGAGCACCATAGCCCTAATGTCTTCTTGCAAGGCAGAAGTGCACTCATCTTGTTGAAACGATTCACAACTACAAACAAGCAATCATGACCTCACCTGGTCATCAATAATCCACCAACAAAAACCACAAAGATACTGTCCATGGTTTGATGGGTACTAGTAAGGGTATGTACAGACCAAGCTTCTAATAGGTACATTGGAAATAGAAAGAGAACAACCACAATTACATTTGGAAAAAATGTACTCTTGCATCTTCGGCCAATACACATACCTTTAAATATCTACCAGCATCTTCCCAGTACCAAAATGACCAACGCTTCTTGAAGTATGAGCTTCTTTAACCAATTGAATTCTTCTTTCTTGTGCAATACACAGCTTACCTAGCTTCTAATGCAACCCATCTTGGAGATGAAATTCATTTTTCGCTAACTCAACAACTAGTTTCTCTTTCAACTATTGATGTGCAACTCCGAAATCAATGTCATTCACATATTGCTTCCCAAGAACTTCATGGATGAACAATACAAGATGCCTACAGCTATAATCCCACACGTGCATATTTTTGGAGGACGAATTTCCTGTGCTTTTCTGTGATTTTTCTGCTATTGACTTTTCTAGTACACAGAGTAGTGTTGACCAGCTTTGACCAGGCACTTTGACGAACTGTTTGATTGCGCTTTTGATGGAATATTACTCTACCAGCTAGGTCGCACTTGTGGGCGCAGGAACTGAGGCCAATAAGGTGTTTGACCTGCATTGACCACAGGCCTGAGGCAAGTTTGACCGCAAACTGTTGACCAAATTTTGACCAGACTTTTGAAGGATGCGTTGACTGCATTTTGACTGCCTAGAGAGCAAATTTCTTTCTCCTTTGACCAAATAGATTGGGTCAATTTGACTGGGTTGTTGACCGTTGACTGTTGACTAGTTAGGGCAGCTTTGACTATTGCATTGACTGTTGTTGACTTCTGCAGGTGTGACTTTGACTTTTGGACAGTGGATTGGGATCATTTATGGCAAGTCAATCTATTGTCTTTGACTAACATATCAATGTGCTTATGGATTCCTCTCTCTCTCTGAATATTTGATATTATCAAGAAGAAAAGATTTGTGGGGTTTCCCCGTTGTGGGGTTTTGCCCTGGCTTTAAGCCTAAATCATGGTGTCCTCTTGTCTTGGCTTGTCATCAGTCACTGACTCACTGTCATATGATATTGATTATGTGATTGCTAATGGAAATCTAATGGATTAATAATGGGCTAATGGATTAATAAAGTAATTGTCCTAAGCAAAGAACATGTTAAGCTAAAATTAACATGGTATCAGAGCTAGGTGAGGTCAAGCCCTGTTACTGTTCAAACTAACAGGGGTCCTAGGAGGGGTTCCTATATGGGAACTACTAGGTTGAGGGCAACAATGGAGTGATAGCCCATTATCACCTCAGCTATAGCTCCTTGCTCTTTACGGACTTTCACCGATGGGGGGAGTCCCGACATATGAGGAATCACGAGAATATATGGTCAATGATAAGATAAAGAAGTGATTCCTAGGCCTATTCATAAGAGAGACCCAACTAATTGGATTGCTTGCTTTAGAAGCAAAGTGATGGGCTTGTTTTACCACGCAAACTAGCAGGAGTCCTAAAAGGGGATCCTTGAAGGGCTGCCATTAGGTCAAGGGCAACAATGGAGAAATAGCCCACTGTCACCTCGGCTAAAGCTCCCTACTCTTTACGGACTTTCACCAATGGGAGGAGACCTGTTATAATAAGGATCATGAAATTGAATGGATCAATGATAGGATGAGAGGTGATCCTAAAAACCTATTCACAAGAGAGGCTTAGATATATGCTTGTTTGCTTTGAAAGCAAGATGAAAGGCTCTCTAGGAAGGGCTTAGGAGAATTCTAAGAGCTAGGCATTGAGTATATTACTTGTCAAGAAGATTCTTAGCTCCTAAAATCCTTGTGGAAACTTGGCTTCCAAGTGGTTTTTGTGAAATTCGCTTTAGCAAGTCGTGGGACCACACGGGACCAAGTGGACCTGAGGTTAGGTCAAGGGAATGGGGTTGAGCAACCAATGATGTGCTTTACCTAATCAAGGAGGAGAAGGGGATTAAGGAAGGAATTTTCAATGAAAGGTAATGCAATGATCCCAGTGTGGTTTCTAGCCAAGGGAAACCTAGGGCAAGGAACGATCCTTGAGCTAGGGCTTGCAATATCTTGAGATCCCAACGTAGGATTTGCTTGAAATTTGGAGGGCCTCTAGAGCAAACTCCAACGCAGTTGTGGACCAAAAATCTAAGTATTTGGATGGTTAGATTGTGAAATAAGTGATGCCCTAGGAGACCTAATGGGCTTGGCCTAGAAAAGAAGAGGTCAGGAAGAAAATTAAGTTTAAGGTGGTCACCTTATGGTGGACCAGTGCCCAATCCTTTGGGGAGATTTGGAGTCAAGAGTAATTATGACTATGGACATTGAATTTTCTATGTCAAGGAGGCCTCAAAGACAACTTCGCATACATTAGGGTAGCAGCAACAGCAGCGTCAAAAACTTTATACTTCGTTTTGCAAAGTTGATGGCTTATCAAGATGAATTTCAATGAAGAAGCATCTCTAGGAACATTCATTCATAATACATCGTCGATACATGAAGCATCACTATCTAGAAACCGAAAATCCACAACTTAGCATAAATGGAAGCAATATATGAGCCCTATTATAGCGAAATCCCAACAACAATGTATGTGACAAAAATAGAAAAGAAAATAGTATTAATTTGCACATACATGTATTAAGAATATATCCAACCATCAAGAATTTTCCAATCAAGAACCTCCAAGACGAGAAAATAATCCAAACATCAAAATTCATTCCATGCTCCAAACTTCGTCCTCCAAGAAGGATAGCGAAATTCTCAAGAGAGATATAAGTCCAATCCAAATAATGATGCTAAAATGAATTCACATCACTTGCATTTATACACATCTAATGAGTTTGATTTAGCTAATGAGGCCTACATTAACCTCTAGCATAAAATAATGTGAAAAGTAACTAACTTTTGGTGATAAGTCCACCAAACTAGCTCGTAAACAAAAGAATAAGCCTCTCCAGAGGTCGAATGATCAATAATACATGTCGTTGGGCCTTCTAAGCAGCCTGATAAAGTCCGTAAGTGCCATAATGATGAATAGGACTCCCAAAAGTAGTGGACAAAGGGTTGGCCCCTTGTTCTCCAAATAATAAACCTGTGGTGCTCCCAATGGGTGTGGAGACACACAAGTCACTTCATGGGTCTCCAAGTAGATCGAAGATGCCTATAAACCATCGGTAAGGGCTCAGATGATGATGTAAGTGATGCCATATCAGCATACCAGTCTTGGGTCATCTGCCAAGTGCATGGTACAACTGTGGGGCCGACTAGGCTTACTGAACCAGGGGCATCTTCCTCGTCCAATAGGTGAATCTCGAGCAATCTCTAAACATCTATGGGGATCCATGAAGCGTTATCTATTGTTGTGGAGGCCCATGGCTCTCTACACACACCCTACATGTGTCAATATAGCCCTCTAGAGGGTTAGGACCCCGTATAAGGAGACCAAACCCAAAATGGAGACCATCTGCAATCCTGCATAAGATCCAATGCGTCCCCTAGCCTTCCAGTACAACAAGTCATTTAAGAAAATCGAGTTAAAGAGCTTACAAACCATGGACAACAGGTGGGCACTTCATAATGGCATGCCCGTCCATAGTGGGCTTTGGCATGTGTTAATGTCTCCAAGCTCCAAAGGGAGTTTACCAAGTACCCTATTGGGTGACTTCTACCATTAAAGGGGATAGTATGTTCAAGGTACATCCTTCAAAGGGTGGTGGCATGTGATAAAGAGATGAATGGAGTAGGGAATGAAAGGGGCAATCCTGGGCCACATGTCAGGGTACAAGGATAGCTAGTAAAGGGAAGCCCATACTTAGGTATATAATGTATAGGAAGGAGCAATCGTGGTGCATGAGATACCCCGACGTTGATTTTTCCACCCTTCTTTATATGCCTTTTGCCTTTTATGATTTTTCTTTGATTGACTACTCGGGGCTCAAAAGATAAGAGCATGATTTGTAAGGTATAGCAGTGGATACCCTTTTAAGATAGGGTGGTCCATTACCCACCAGGGGTTGGGACAATCATGGGCTCCTGATGATAAAGGAGGCTCATCTAGGGCCTACAAGAACTAGGGTAATGGCCATGGGTATGAGGTAGAGCTCATGCATTTGGCTTTTGCACACGTGCTCAATGTGTTTGTCTCGGCCTTCTTTTGCATTTTGTGGTACATTTTCCTGTTGAATGTGGCTAATTATGCTTTTACTTTTCTTTTCAGCTGCATCAACCTTTAGGGCATCGTTTTGGGCCGACCCAAGGTGTGGGCAAGGGGAAGGGGAGGCCAACCCTATGTGGACCCAGTGGGGAAATGTGGACCTAAGTAGGAAAAATGATGAATGGGGTTAAAATGAATGGAAGGGGAGTAATGTATGTGGATGAGGGAGCGAGACCACGCAACCAAAATTGGGATTTCCCATGTAGTACCACCCTAAAACCCAAAGGTCAATAAAAGAGATTCCACAAGACTAGGATCCAAGGGTAACATCCAAAAGAGGTCTAGGGGTCAAGAGCACAAACCTAGCCCACTCTTTCCGTCGAATCCCCCCATTGATCAATGCCCAGAAGTTTCCATGATAAGTAAACTACATTACTTGATTACCAAATGACAAGGCATACATTTAGGTTTGGAAGGCCCAACTTCAAACATACGATCATGACAGATGGGTGAGGGACCACATGGCTGGCTCAGGTGGCGGAGAAATGGCACAACGAGCTAGTTGGTGACTGCAAGGGATTGTTGCCTACCGGTAAAGGACCATCTTGGAGAAAACATTTCTCCTAAGGATATCACCTAAAATGGTGGGTAACATGGCTCTCTAGGAAGGGCCAAGAGGGCCTTTGAGGATAGGGTGTGAGAGTATGCCCTGTCAAGGTAGTCCCTAGTCTCAAAAGGCCTTATGGATGCTTGACTTCTAAGTGATCTTTGTGGAATTGGAGTCAACAGGTTGCGGGACCACAAAGGGCCAAGTGGACCCAAAATTAGGGCAAGGATATGGAGTAGATCAATCAAGGATGTACTTGACCTAATTGGGGAAAGGAAGAGGATCAAAGAAAGAATTTTGCTTTGATGATTTAGTGTTATGATCCCAATGAGGTTACTAGCCAATGGGAAACCAAGGGCAAGAATTGATGTTCAAGTTAGGGCTTGAAATATCTCAAGATCCCACTGTCGGAGTCTCATGAAATTTCGAGGGCTTCTTGAGGACACACCAGCACAGTTGTGGGAAAGAAATCGAATTCTTTTGATGGATAAATCATGAGAAACGAGATACCCTGGGTGACCTATGGAGGATAGACCTAGAAAAAGAGGGGAAGTTGAGAGGAATTCTCTTTGAAAATGATCACCTATGGAAAGATCAGTGCCTAATCCTATGGGGAAGATGGAGTCAAGATGAAATTTGTGATTTAGAGGAACTACACCCAATCAAGGAGCCTTCAAGACAACTTTGCATGGCAATATTAGGGCACGAGAGCAGCTGATAAAAGAATGTATACTTCAATTTGCAATAATTGATGACTTATCAAGATGTGTTCAATAGAAACAAACTCTAGGAACATGCACCCTTTCACACATGATACATGACATGATGCAACCCTACAAAAGACTAAATTTCCACAATTTCGCATAAGAAAAGTAGTAAATTTCAGATCTAGTATAGCGAAAATCCCAGCAACATCAATGTATTAAAGTAAACAACAAGAATAGACGATACGTTTACTTACATGTGAAGAATATATTCAATCACCAAATTAGACCAATAATGAAGCTATAAGAAAAGAGAGATATCAAACATCAAAATTCATCCAAATCCTCCTCCAAAAGGGGTAGCGAATATCTCACAAGAGATAAGAACCTAATACAAGGGAAGATGATGAAAATGAATCACCTCAATTGTATTTATACACTCTCTAATGAATTCAATTTAGCTAAATTGGCCTAATTGAGCCCTTAAAATAAAATAATGTGCATAATAACACTTTTGGTGACAAGCCCGCCAAATAGCTCAATAATGTAAAAATGAGCCTCTCAAGAGGGTCGAATGATCAACAAAGTGAGTCATTGGGCCTTTGAGGTGGCCTAATGAAGTCCAAGGAGTGTCATGATGTAGAAATGGACTCCAAACATAGTGGACAAGGGGTTGGACCCTTGTTTTCCAAACAAGATCCTATGGTGCTCCCAAGTGGGTGTGGGGGCACAAGGATGTCCTCATGGGTCTCCAAATGGATCGAATATGCCTGTAGACTATTTGTAAGGGTTGGAGTAATGACATAATCCCTCCCTCTGCAACAGGAGACATCCTGGAACATCTGCCAAGTGTATGGTGCAGTTGTGGGGCCAGCTGGGCATGGTGAACAAAGTGCATCATCCTCATCCCAAAGGTGGAACACGAGCAAACGATGAGTGTTGTTGGGGATCCATGAAGTAATATCTACTATGGTGGAGGTCCATGCCTCTCAATGCTCACCCTACAAGTTCCAATGTGGCCCTCTGTAGGGCTAGGACCTCATATAAGGAGACTAAGCCCCAAATGAAGACCTACCTGCAATCCTGCATAAGATCCAATGCGTCCCCTTGCCCTCCAATACAACAAGTCATTAAAATAATCAAATAATAAAGATTACAAGTCATGGGATCAATGGGGCACTTCATGGTGGCATGTCTTTCCATAGTGGGCATTGGCATGTACAAGTGTCTCCAAGCTCAATAGGGGGGTTAAATGAGGACCCTATTAGGTGGTTTCAACCTCTGAAGGGGGTGACATGTCCATGGTACATCCCTCAAGTGGTAGGTGGCAAATGATATAATAATGGAATGGAGTGGGTATCAGGGGAATCATCTAGACCACATATCAAGGTGCAAGGGTAGTTATAATAAGGGAAACCCACACCAGGGTATATGAGTGTAGGAGGGAGCAAATTGTGGTACATGAGTTACCTCGGCCTTCGCTTTTCCACCCTTCTTGATATGTCTTTTGCCTTTGATTGATTTTTCTTCATAACTACTTGAGGCTCTAGGGGATGGAGAACATAATGTGTAATAGATAGCAAGGGATAGCCCCTTAAGGTGGAGCAGCTCATCGCCCACCAAGTGTTGGGACAATCATGGGTTCCTTAATGATAGAGGGGCTCATCTAGGGCCCATAAGAACTAGGGTGATGGCCATGGATAAGGGGTAGAGCTCATGTTTGGCTTTTGCCCACGTGCTAAATTTGTGTCCTGGCCATCTTTTGCATCTTGTGGTACATTTCCTATTGAGAGTGGCCAAATTATGCTTTTCCTTTTCTTTTTAGTTGCATCATCCTCCAGGGCATCGTTCCAGGCCCGACCCAAGGAGTGGACAAGGGGAAGGGGAGGCTAACCCTGTGTGGACCCAGTGGACACATGGACTCGGATAGGAAAAGAGATGAATGCGGCTAAAATGGATGGAGGGGAGTGATGTATATGGTGTCGAGAAGTGGGACCGCGCAACCAAAATCGAGATTTCCCATGTAGTGGCAACCCTAAAGCTAATGGTCAGTAAAGGAGATCCTGGGGCACTAAGGTACAAGGGTATCCACAAAATCGGGTAGTGGAGACAAGAATACATACCAAACCCCGCTTTCCGCCTAATCCCCCCACCAATCCATACCCAAAATTGTCAATGACAAGTAAGGAAAATTACTCAACAATACCAATAAAAAGCCACCTTTGGGGTTGGGAGGCCCACCTTCAAACATACATTCATGACAAGTGGTCGAGGGACCACATGGCTGGCTCGGGTGGCAGAGACAATGGCACATTGAGCTATCTGGTGGTTGCAAGGGGTTGTTGGCTATTGGCTGAGGACCATCTAGGAGAAAAAAATTCTCCTACATACACTACCCACAGGTGTTATAGGTAACATCTAGCTCCAACTAGGACATGAGCTCTCGAGAAAGTGCATGAAGCTACTTGAACGAGAGGTCATGAGAACACCAGCAATCTCTTGGTACCACAGACCTGTTACATGCACATATCAAAGACCAAGCACACAAGGCAGCATGTTTTTGTGGTGTCTTATGATCACCCATGCTTAGTATTAGGCCATAAAAATCAACAAGAAATTAAAGTGAAAATTTAATCTAAATGCAACTAATCGATCATGAGAATATCATATGATGCTATTTCTAATGAGAAAATTAGCACGCAATGCATCCTACTCTAACATGCATATGGTACAATGCAAATACTAAGTATAAACTTAAAGCCAGTGTAACCAACATATCATCACATCAATATAAATATACCAGCCTATATGATTACTCATGTAGCAAATCTCAAAGCGAATGCAAACACAATCACATGGAGGATGAAGCAGGTGGGAGGTCGGGAAATATATTTTCCATGTGAGGTAAGAGGAATCCCTAAGAGAAGGAAAATGAGTCAATCTAGAAGTGTGTCGCCTTCCCTCTAAGTACACAATGGTGGAACGAATGATTACCCTTACGAACTTCTTATCACAATCATTGCTCATTATATTGTACTTTGTAGATGCCACAAGGTCGTGATGAGAGGGGAACGAAGGGTAAGGGAAAGGAGTGCAACAAATAGGTCGCTCAAGGTGATACTCACATTGGTTAGGGGAGGTTATGGAGTGATCATAATCCTGAGGATGTGTCCAAGGATATAAAGTATATTCGATGATGGGTTCTTCCTTGACTCTATACCTAGAAGGGGAAAAGGGCTCACGGTCACTTGAGATCATATGAAAAGGGGTGAGGGAACCAACTAGGGAAGGCTCAAGATGACGAGCAAGAGAAAAGGGCAAAGGGGAGGGTGAAGTATTGGATTCACTATTTTTTTAGCCTTAAAATCACAACCTAAAGGCTCAAGTGATATAGAATCATACGAGGGATAGGTAGGAGCCTTATCGATATCAAAGATAGGGTCTTCCCTAAAAGGGGAATCAATTACTTCCAACTCACCTTTTTCATGCATGGGAAAATAATAATCCTCCTTCTCAAGGGTATCGGTGGATGTGTCATCATAATTAGTGCTCGAGGGAAAGGGAAGACCAATCTCAACCTCATCCTCCTTGTCAGTGTCATAAATGGGAGCACGATCAAATTTAGGACCAACAATTTCCCATATCTCCTTTTCAATGTAGAAGTAATCTCCAATGCCATCTTCCAAGGGGCTAATGGGATTACCTTCCTCAAGGTTCTCAAAAGGAGAATCATCGGAAGTAGCATCCTTGAAAAAAGGTAAGGTTAGTCTCAACTTTACTCTCCACTAACTCATTCTTCCCTACATACATGTTGTCAAAATCATCCTTTACATTGTGTGGACCAAACGAGGACTCATCTTCCTGCTTATCACTTAGATCATCAAGTTTATCTCCCACCTCTTTAGTGAGACCTTCCTTTAGGGCTTTATCATAGGTAATGAAAGGAGGGTTCTCTTTAGAAATTAAAGGGGGACTCAAGACCTCACCTTTGAAGACATATTCCTCCTCGACATTTTCACCAAGATCCCTTTCAAGATTACTCATCCCATTACCTGGCTCATGCATAGAGGGGTCTCTTTGACTTGTTAGCATCGAAGCTTCCCACTGGTCATGAGGGATGCCACCCCATCTTTCTAAAAAGATATCTTCAAAACTATCATAATAAGTGGTAATTTCATGAGGGAGGCTATCATACCAACCTTTAACTTGACCTTCAAGTGATAAATCCAATAACCTCATAATCATGTCATCATTGTTAATCCTTACTGAGGCTAAGGCCCAAAAGAAGTTGTCAATATGGACATTAAGATCTTGATCAGGACTCCCTTTGAACCTAGACTTCCAATTTCTCATCCATGTCTTGATTTTCGGATCTCTAGAACTTCATCAGGATCAAGGTTATTATAGGGAGAAGGATTAAGACAAAGTTGCTAGGGTGAATGTAGATGTCTTAATAGATGCTTGCTTCACCCTAGGAGCATTGACTTTGAAGTTCAATGAAGAACTAGGGCTTCGTTCTTCCAATGGAGTTGCCAAGAATGATATGTCAATATGTTGTATGGGGAACAATACACATGTCTCATTTCCCTAGCAATGGCGCCAAAAATGTTACCGCTCAAACTAGCAGGGCTCCTAAGAGGTTCCTATAGGGCAACTACTAGGTCGAGGGCAACAATGGAGTGATAGCCCATTGTCACCTCAGCTAAGGCTCCCTGCTCTTTACAGACTTTCACCGATGGGAGGAGTCCCATTATATGAGGAAAAGAGATGAATAGGGCTAAAATGAGTGGAAGGTGAGTGATTTATATGGCATCCGGAAGCGGAACCACACAACCAAAATTGGGATTTCCCATGTAGCGGCAACCCTAAAGCTAATGGTCAGTATACGAGATCCCACGAGACCAAATACAAGGGTAACCACGAAATCGGACAGTGGGGACAAGAATACATACCTATCCCACTCTTTCTGCTAAATCCCCCCACCAATCCATGCCCAAAATTGCCCATGACAAGGAAAATTACTCAACTATAGCAATGAAAAGCCATATCTTTGGTGTTGGGAGGCCCACCTTCAAACATGACAAGTGGTCGAGGGAGCACATGGATGGCTCGGGTGGCAGAGACAATAACACATTGAGCTATCTGGTGGCTGCAAGGGGCTATCGGCTGAGGACCATCTCAAAGAAAAAATCTCCTATCTACACTACCCACAGGTGGTGGGTAACAAGCCCAAGCAAGAGGAGGAATGCAATCACAATAGATGTTGTCAAGTTTCCCTGAAGTCAAGATGAAACAGTGTATTGTTAATGCATTTGAAGTATCTTGTTGCAAGCCCTAGAAAACATGAGAGGTCTCGAAAAATACTGCAAGTTTGGGTATATGCAAGAGTTGGGCTAAATAGTTCATGAAGGCCATTCATCAAATCTGAAGATGCTTAAGTCCGCCTTCAGCAACTAAGCTAACTATCATGATAAGAAGCTTATGAAGAGTTTTCTTTAACAATTTGTTGATCCGAGTCCAATCTTCTCCTTTTTTAAAGCAACCAGCAGTATGTTTGAAGATCTAATCCCTTTGCCATCTCTATATCGGAATTTTGAAGCTAGCAGTCCTTCCATCCAATCACCTGTGCTCACATAAATTCAAGTCTTGTAAACAAGGATGTCCAACAAGCAAATTTGTTGAGGATCAAATCAATGAAAGTTTGATAGAAGGGCTACAATCAAAGTATGTTGTGTTAATTATCACTCTAAAAATACATATCTTTATTTGGATTTGATCAATGAATCAAAGAGAGTCCTGTGAAGCAATTAAGAACCGAGTCATTGGCCTAGTTCTTTGAACCATTGAGAGGGAGCCAAGTGTTCCTATTGTTCTAAGTACAAGAAGCACTAAAAGGTCTGCTATGCAGTGGAGTTCTCTCTTTTACATTATGGGCATAAGTATGCTTTTCGAAAAGTCTCAGTCTTTTGAAAAGAACTTTATTCTAACAGAACAAGAAAAGTGCAAGAACATAAGAATATGTCAAAGGTCATTTCATGAAGACAACCTTGGATTACTCTCTTCTGTGATCTTGCGGTATGGAGACCAAATGTTATGGCTCAATGAACTTTGTATATTATTCTCTCTCTTGCTCTTCAATTCAGACAGTGAATCCAGCCTATTCATGCCTCTTTGTTCTCTGAGTTATTGAAGAGAAAAAAAAATTGGTTATGCTGATTGTTTTATCTCAGAAGATGCCTACTTATTCCTTATGCTTGTAATAAGGCCGAGAAGCCTATGTCACATAAAGCACTGCTACATACTATCACGCTCTGTAAATTTCGCTGACCAGTATAGGTCATCGAGGCTGTGATTTCTTGATCTCCAGGCTATAACAGAAGAAAGGTGGTGGACTTCTCATTCCACATGTTTGTAAGGATGCCAAGAATCTTTTAAAGGACAGTACTAAAGCCCTCCATAATTTAAAAAAGATGAGATCTTGTATGCATATATTTGCAAGGTTAGCCTTGAAAAGACAATCAGTGAGCATCCTGTCATCCATATCAGTGAAATCAAGCAACACTATTTCGTGTATTGAAGAAGAGGTTGAGTCCTCATCACTGTTACAAGCAAAGAATAAAGGTGGTGAACTTCTCATTCCACATGTTTGTAAGGAAGCCAAGAATCTTTTAAAGGACAGCATGAAGGCCCTCCATAATTTAAAACAGTTGAGATCTTGTATGCATATATTTGCAAGGTATGAATTGTAGCCTTGAAAAGACAATCAGTGGGCATCCTATGTCATCCACATCAGTAAAATCAAGGAACCTTATTCTATGTATTGAAGAAGAGGTTGAGTCCTTATCACTATCACAAGCGCATATATATACACAAACAAGTGTTATAAGCCAGTTCCATTGAAGCTGACTTGCAAATCAATAAGGAATATATATTCATGTCTTTGAAACCTTCATAAAAGGTGCCCTGCAGTCAATGAAAATAGAGGATGCAGTTATGAGAAGGGATGGTCTCTTTAGACATCAATTTGAAAATTATTTTTGAAGAATAGTAAAAGCCCTCCATAATGTCATATTGTTGACTAAGCTCCTCATTATCTAGTAGCTGATATAATTTTGTTGAGAAGGTTTAGTGGCAGCCCTCCATGTGATCCTATTTTTGTCTAGCAGCTGAAGCAAAGGAAGTTCATCTAAGAAAAGTATGTTGCTCCTTTATGTCGGCACCTTTGGATAAGGGTGATAGTACCCTTAAAAGTCTAGCAGATGGAAGAAGTGCAAGGCACTTTGGAGCAGACCCTTGTATCAGCCTGTATGAACGTAAAATCAGAGGTATGGTATCTCTCAAGGTACATGTAATGCATTTAGTTTTATTTGTTTTAAGGGTCTTTTGATGGAGGGTTTGATTTGAGTAAGAACCCAGATGGTTCATGGGAAACCCTAGCTCACATATGAAACCCTAACCCTATTATGTTCCCTCATAGAAACCCTTTCTTTTGATTTTTAGGGTTTGTGGATTCTAGGGTATGATTGATGAGGACGATGTTTTGAATTCCATCCTCCATTAGTGTATGAAAACCCTAGATCGTATCTCATGCTTTCATGATCACATATTGTGCTTGGTAGTGCCTATATATGGCTATTGCAGGCCTCATGAAGAAAGCATTGGAAGAAGGATGTGCATGGCAGATCCTTGTCTTGGCAAGCACGATGAGCAGAGGCAACTATGAGGATCCTGATTTTGGCATCTTGATAGGGTCATTGGGCACTTTGATGCGTTGAGCCAAGATCTTATGAAGGACAGTCTTATGAATATGGATGCCTAGATGCGAAGGACCCCTCCTCATCATGGATTGGGTGATTTAATGCGTTGGTTGCAGTCATCTAGCAATGAAGGATAATGCAATTGTTTTGGGATAATCTCATGGGAGGATTTCTTCACTCTGGTTGAAGAAGAACCATGATGATTCTTCGGAGTTTGCTCTCTGATCTGAAGCAAGCTTCCTAGAAGTTTGTTGTTGCAATTGCCTCGTGGAAAGTCTCATCCCTTGCATGAGAAGCTCATGATTGAAAGCTAGATGATCACGTGAAGCAAGGCTTCAGAGGGAGCTATAGAATCCCTCACAGTATGACACGATGACTCTTCTTGCCCGATGTTTATTGATGAAGACAAGTCATGGCAGTTGATTAAGATTATGATGACTCTAATGATGCCTTGATATATCCTTGTTAATTGAGAGGCTGCATGGAAGTTGCATGATTTTGATTATGACTTTGGCACATGGACCTAAGGGTTTATAGCAGGAAAAGGGACAGGTTACAAGTGGATCGATGATTATGTTTTGGCAAGGTCACTTTTCCTATATTCAGAGGGAGTTATGGACAAGCCATGTTGATTGGATTGTAAAGATTCGGCTAATGATGATGTTTGATTGATGACCCTCTCGTTTATCAATGTAAGAGGGAGTTGACTTTTAAAGTCAAGATGGAAGACCTACCCTTCATGCACTATTCCCTGCACTTAAAGGTCTGATGAGATGGAGAAGTTGTTGGTCTACATATGTATATCTTATGGGGTCCCTAGTGTTCTTCATGAACACCCTATCAATCATATGCCTCGCTATGAAGACTCTAGGTCGATCTATGGATGAGCCTCATATATTGGATAGTTGCTTATTGAGATATCTCTATGATTCTATTATCTATAATCTGAGATACACTACTAGAATCTAAGATTCCATGGATATTCTAATGTTGCCTCGGTTGGCAGTGTGATGTTCTATATCTTTTGATTCGGTTGCTCTGGAAGCACTTTTGAGGCTGAATGTATATAGCAGCGAGTATGGCATATTATAAAGCCAATTGGTTAAGGAAGCTCTTCAGTGAACCATTTGAGCACGTGCTAGTAACCACCGTTGTATATTGCGATATTCTTGAGTGGGATTCATTTTTTCAGAGAATCCATGTTCCACGATAGCTCCAAGTATTGGATACCTCTCTATTTGGATATGGTACAGCGGAGAGCAATCGGGCTCTATCATTTCTAGTTGGATGTGCAGATCACTGTCATCCTTGCATAGCCCCTTGATAAGGTCAAAATTATCTCCCTTCAGAGAGAGGTTACGAGTCATGGCTAGACCCTACTATGAGGATCCCAGCTGAACATTGAGCTCTGGGAACTCTTGGGGGCTTGGGGTACTTTTTGGAGCTATATTCGACCATAGGATGTGGTTCACTCCTTTCCCTATGGGTTCGCTATGTACAAGATGTGGTTCATCCTTTCCTACACGTGTTTGCCCCAGTAAGAGATGCATATAGGCATATGTCAGTTGTCACATGTGGACATGTCGGTGGGACGTGGTTCATCCTTTCCCATGTGTAGGATCCTTCCTACGATTGTTGGTTGGAGTGCATGTAGGACGCAGTTCATCCTTTGCCTACTATCAGTGCTTTGCATACGCGTAGGATGTGGTTTATCCTTTCCCTATGATGGATGTGACACGTGACTAGGATGTGGTCATCCTTTCCCTACATGTGGTTGTGAGCAAGATGTGGTTTATTCCTTCCCTGTTGTTGCCCCAACATCATCCTACCCATGTAGTCTAGGACACGTGGTAAGTAACTCTCATCTGGCCAATGAGTTAGGAAGAGTGGTTAGGGACCATAGCACCACGGATGGACGCATCATGTACTGTCATACTCCCTATTGCTAGGACGGATGGTGTTCAGCACGGTCTTGATCTGGGATCAAGCTTGGATGGCATTCTACCCCTGGACATGATGATTTGCCTTTGTCATTGCCGAAGGTGACAAGGTCTTATGACTCACCTTCCAGGATTTTTTCTTCTTGATCTATGATATCAAATCTTCAGCAGAGATGAGATGCAATCATAATACATGATGATTATGATGTCAGCGATATGATAACAGCATGATGGCAACGTGATGATGGGTATTGGCAAATGGAATTCCCCTTATAGTTGAGAGGGAGTGTTAAAAAAGGTCAACTATGCTCAAATTCCACTGTTGATAGTGCCTTTGTATGAAATGATGATGGCATTGGATTCCTCTTCTCAAGAGGACCAATTTTGACCTAAGGCATGATGGATTTTGACAAGGGGAAATGTATTTTTGAAGTCAAGCCCACAATGTTGGTTTTGGTCAATGTTTTAAGACTCCGACTCCGACTCCGACTCGGCCGAGCAATGACTCCGACTCCGACTCCGACTCGGTAATGACTCGGCCGACTCGTTTTCAATGACTCGGTCGTTGTAAAAAATACATTAAATATTTAGTTTTTGATAAAAAAACATAATTTTGAAGATTTTAAACATAATTTTAAAGATTTTCATTCATGTTTCCAAACACACAACATTATAATATAGATGGAAGACAACATATGATCAAAGTAGGCCTTCTTTAGCATGCATACATGGGACTTCCTCCCATGCATCTCGAATCTCTGAGTCGGCTCAATATACACTTCTTTCTCAACTACCCCATTGAGGAGGGTAGTCTTTACATCCATTAGATGAATCCTCCACCCCTTCTCTGAGGCAATATATATAACTGCCTTGATAGGTCCATATCTAGGGATGGGTGCAAAAGTTTTGTCATACTCCACTCCCTCCTTCTGGGAGAGTCCTCTTGCCATGAACCTTGTTTTGTAATTCTCCATACTGCCATCTGCTGCATACTTGGCCTTTATATCCATTGAGAAGTGACAATTGACTTCCCCTCAAGCCTTGATACTATCTCCCACACATCATTTCTCATGATGAAACTATACTCTTCCACCATGGCGTCCCTCTAAACCTGGTGGTCTGATGCCTACTTAAATGTAGAAGGATTGGATTGACTGATGCTACTCTTTAAGGCAACATAAGTGGAAAATATGGTTGGCTGTCTATTGACCCTGAAGGTCTTGTTACCCTTGAATGTAAGCTAGATAAGCTATCTTGCTGGAGTTATGACTGTTTAGGGATCGAGATTCACCTCCTGCCATTTCTATGGCTCTTCTCATTGCACTTCTAATTTCCTTATTCCTATATCCTATGCTCTTGAAGACATTGGCTAGGTGATCTTTCTTTTGCCCAAGGTGTTGCTCGTTAGAGATGTTGATGACTCTTGTGGCCAGGGTGACAAGAACTCCAATCTTTTGAGTGGGGTGATGATGAGATTTTGCATGAAGGTCAGTATAAGGAAAGGTCTTCCCATGATGGGAGATATTTGGAAGTCTGTTTGAGTGCTTTTTGAAGATTTGGAGAGCAAAAATCATCCTTGAGTTTCCAAATTTGGGTTGTTTAGGAACTCCTGGGACTCACAAAAGTACAGAACAGAGCCGATTAGAATCCCCTTGGAATCTGTTCAAACTGAGGGCTTAAAGGAGAGGCTGCCTGTTTGCTTGCTGTTGACTGTAGATGTAGAAAGGCTGAAAAGTAAAGCTGCCTGCTCAACTGTAGAATCTATCAAAGTCCTAGCAGAGAACAGGGTTGGGTTGACTATTTTCTGAACAATCCTGACCTTCAGCACATCTCCAAGAAACCATTAATCATCAAAGAAATAAAAGACCGTTTTTTTTGCGGGACCCGGCCGAGTCATTGCCTGACTCGGCCGGGTCATTGATGACTCGGCCGACCGAGCCGTTTCAAGGGTCGGGTCACCATCCAAGCCTCCGACCCGGATCGACCCGGCCGGGTTGGTGATGACCCGGGCGAGTTTTAAAACACTGGTTTTGGTCAAGGTCAGCCCCACAGTCATGTAGGCTCATGAAGTCCAAGAGATGTGACCTTTGACCCACATTGACTTGTATAAATATAAGATGAGTTCACTCCATTTCAGCATCATCACACACATGATTTTCTCTTTCCTCTCATGATGGATTCGACTTTCTTTGGGAAGCTATCTCTCTCCCACACACATGAATTTTTGGAGGATGAATTTCATGCGGTTTTCTGTGATTTTTCTGTAGTTTCTATAGTTGACTTTTCCAGTACACAAAGCAGTGTTGACCAGGCACTTTGACCAATTGTTTGACTGTGATTTTGATGGATTATTACTCTACTAGCTAGGCTGCAATTGTGGGCACAAGAACCAAGGCAAACTGAGGCGTTTAACCTATGTTGACTACAGGGTTGACTTTAGGTCTGAGACAAGTTTGACTGCAAATGTTGAACAGGTTTTGACCAAAATTTTGAAGGTTGCGTTCACTACACTTTGACTGCCTAAAGAGAGCAAATTTCTTTCTCCTTTGACCGAATAGATTGGGTTGATTTGATTGGGTTGTTGACCATTCACTGTTGACTAGTTAGTGTAGCTTTGACTGTTGACTAGTTAGGGTAGATTTGACTGTTGTTGACTGTTGTTGACTTCTGCAAATGTGACTTTGACTTTTGGATAGTAGATTGGGATCATCTGTGACAATTCAATCTATTGAATTTGACTAATTTATCATTGTACTTATGGATTTCTCTCTCTAAACATTTAATATTATCAAGAAGAAAAGATATGTGGGTTTTCCCCCTTGTGGGGTTTTCCCCTAGCTTTAAACCTAAATCACGGTGTCCTCTTGTCTTGGCTTGTCTTCTACATTTATGGTTGTTGTTCTTTCATCAGTTATTGTCATATGATATTGATTAATGTGATTGCTAATGGAATTATAATAAAATAATAATGGGCTAATGGATTAATAAAGTAACTGTCGTAAGCAAAAAACATGTTAAGCTAAAATTAATAGAGATCAACCATCAAAAATATCAAATACTTGGATGGAATATAAGCCCTCACGTGATAAATTATTTTCATGATTTCGCAATTTCCATGCTCTAAAATTGGTCCTCTTTCAAATATTTAGGAATGCTTATAGCTCTTGGTAGCCCCTCTCCAAAACCATGGCAAAACATTATAGAGATGATAAAATCTAAATTTAGCCAATGGGATATCAATGGTTAAATCCTACAAAAAAAGGGATTTTAATAAAGTTCGTCCTATATGCTCTTTCACTCTACCAATGTACTATGTTGGCTCTAGTGGGGATTATGCAGTAAATGGGCAAAGAGATCAAAAGAAAATTAGGGCTCCAAAAGACATAGGGGAATTAAGGATAGAGAACCCATCCTTTATGAACCTTGCAATCGGCACCAAATTGATATGGAGGTAGATATCTGGTAGAGCAAATTAGTGGGAAAAATTTATATAGCAAAGTACTTCAAGAGGGTAAGAAAAAATGCATTAATATCATAAAGGAGAGCCAGAGAGGCTCCCATATATGGGAATGACCCTATAGTTCAATCCAAGAGCACCTAGATCTTGAACAGCTATAAGGTATTCTAGACTCTAGAACAATAACCTCTAATCCACAATCCATAAATGCTTCCCCGAAAAACTTGGCTAGATGGACAAAATTTCAAATCCTTATTCAAATATCACTATGGTTAGAGAGATCAAGTTGATGGATGGCCTAGAAAATAGGGGATCCTCCTAAGTTGCTCCACATTTTGGTTCCAAAGTTTCTCTAGACTATTAGTGGATGCACACGATGGGATCTTCAAACTAGGGATAGACGGGGGTGGTAAGATTTGGAATATAGAGTCAAAGATGGGTGTCTTCATCAAATCTTATCCCTTTCTCTTTTTTTGCAACTCCAATTTGGAATCGAATCCAACATGGTGATGGACTTTAAAAGATTAATCTATTTTGTTGGACAGTGATGCACAATAAACTTTAACATCAAATAACCTACAAAAAAGAAAAATTCAAGGGCCATCTAAGTGTCCACTTTATCCAAGGGATGAAGAACCAATTCATCATCCATACACTAAGACATATTACTCAAGGAAGGTTTAGTATGTGGTCTTTGTTGGCCTCAACCATCATGTGAGATGGCTTTCCTCCTAGAGGGACATGTTTGCAATTTCTAACAATTCCTACAGAGGTTCAATCATAAATAAAAACATTCTCAAAAGTTTGTGGAATGGTCTCCTAGATTATTTGTATTAGATCTACGACAATATTTAATCAAACTTTGGTGAACTCAAATACAGTTGTTGCCATGGTAAAGAGGCTCTTATCAGAACACATCAACTGCAAACTCAAAATTTTGATTGATGAATAACCCTTGGAGAATGACAAGGAGGTATGGTTTAAGCAATTTTAGAATTCAAAATAAATCTTCATTCCCCCTTCATTCAAAACCAAATAGCTATCCTCAATGGAAAATACATATGGAGTTTTAGGAATTTCTCAAATGAAGAATAAATCAAAAATCATTCCACTCATTCCTTGACGCTACTCCAAAAAGAAATCATGGGGTAGTAGGTGTAGGGGCATTCTATATGATGATATGAGAGGTAAAAAAGTAGCATCTTATGCAGCGTTGGGTATTATAGAAGTTCCAAACAATTTGGCAAAAGAATTTTCCCTTCTAAATGGTCTTCTTCTAGCCAAGCAAACCAAGGTTTGAACATCAATTGTCGTAAGTGGCCAATTATCATTAAAGATGTGCTTGGGAAATCATAACCAATGGATAGCAACCTCATCATAGTCATAGCTCAAGCTAAAAGGAAGGCAAGTTGTAATGTTCCTAAACAGGAATATAAGTGATATACAAAGCATGCAAACAATCCAGCAATCAGAAAAACGAAATATACATTAAGCACCCATGGAAACACTGGAAATAGAGAACTTTTGAGCCATTTTATTACTTCTTCATGAGAAAATACAATAGTAAAATAGAATGGTGCACCTGGGCTTGTCTCAATGGACAAGCATGACAAAACCCAGGAGAGAAAATGTTGAACTGAAGGCTGCTACAATTGTTGCACCAAACTGAATTGCACTGCCCCAAAAAACTGTTTTGTCTGCTGACTTCGAAGGGCTGGAATCAATGCTTCCCGTGCTCAAAAAATTATGAGATTTCAGCGCCTTACTCATTGGCCTAAACCCTGGAAAACACACAAAGGAATTGGCCAAATGTTGACCTCAAAATTTTGGCCCAAATCCCCCTTAGCTCCTCTAGTTGCTGGCTCAGTTCGGACCCCTGTTTTACCCCTTAGATCTGCCCAAAAGATTCTATAAAATTAGGAGTGTGATCCTCACCCAAAACCCAGAAAGGAATTTCGTTGGTTTAGACTTCTGAAATTCGACCCCCTTGGAGCCCAACTTCAACTGCAACTACAAAACTCAACATGCTGGAATCTCCCTGTAAGTCCTCCCGGAAATGGACCCAAAGTGCTGGGCTAACCTCTGTTATCAATCCCTTGACTTCCCGGATGGGCTTCCGGCCTATGGCACCTATTCCTTAGCTCCAAGAAATTGTTGGACTGGCCCTCTACACTGTCCCCAAGCCCGGTAATTCAAACTGTTGGGACGTTGGCTCTATTGGCTCTAAAACTCACAAGAAAGGTTGGCCCTTTGTTGCTCTCCCAATCCTCTAACTCTCCCGACAAATGCTTGATCACTAATAGCTCCAAACTCCCCTTGTGTATTCTCCAGTTAGCCAGAAATACGCACTCCCTATTGTGGCTGAATGGTAGTGTTGTAACACACTCCCGGAAGTCCTAAAAGACTTATGGAACTGCCTCTCTAGGGCGGGCACGGATGGTCCCCCGAAGTAGAGGTTAAATCTCCCACTTGAGAGATTCGTGGCTAAACAGCCAGTTGACTCATCTAAACAACAGAGCGAACAGTCAAGTAATTTTGATTGCAAGGTGTAAGAATGAAGCCAAAATGAGAGTTGCTCCCTCCTTATAACTCCTTGGGCCTCCCTAGCCTCATGTGGGCCCCTCCATCTACATATTCGACTTTCCCTCCAAGCTGTTCGAATGGGCTAATTCGAACTCCCATGTGGGTGGCCCCCACATTCCACTAACAACCAAATAAAGTCGAATTGCCTCCTAAGTCCCTAAATCAAAAATGATGGGTTCTCTTCCTTAGCCAAAATTGTGCAAAATTGTGTAGCAACACCCCGTTACAAATGTATTTGACAAGAGACATGTCAGTCCTCCCCTCCCAAATGTTGCTTGCCCTCAAGCAACCTCAAATCCGAGTGCTCCAAAATGTGCTCACCCTCCCAGGTGGCATCCTCATCCGGCAAGTTCCTCTAATGCACCAAAAATTGCTTGTCCTCTAGCAATGCCTAAGCAAGCATCCTCTCTAACTGTTGCTCCCCACTGTCATTGCAAAATGTGCCAAAGTCCAAGATGTGCCACTAAATCGTGCCTGACCTCTACACTGTCCTAATATGAAAGAATCCTTCAATACCAAGATCCCAGACAATCTTGTCCAACTTGAAGCTCCCCTCACTACACTCACTATCCTGCCCAGTGAAAGTACTAGAAGTCCCCTACTCCATCAGTGACTCGCTAAAGCCCAATGGAAGATCTATATGATCGCCCCCTATAGTAGTCGGCGCATCCCTAAAGGTTATTGAGCTGTGAAGAGTTGTGATGCCCCAATTCCCTGCTAGTCCCAAAGTGGTGCCACCATGCTGACGTTGTGTTACTTTGATTATGTCATACTCCCCATCGTGCATAGTCAGTATCCTCCTCTCCTTGAACTCGATGCTGGAATACTGAAAGAGGTGAGACACATCCTGCCTGGGCATCTCCATAGCACCAAGGCCTACCCACCCAAATCTAACTCTGAACCTATGCAGCAACAGAGAATGTCTGCCTCCCCATATGATGAAACCCTTTGTGAACCCCCATGTGTCATCCCAAAAGCGAACTATATCACTCTCTGCCACGACTCAGCTCATCATGAGTGATCTATCGATCAACTAAATCCCTGTATCCCATAGCTAGACCTGCTGCAGCATAGCCCTGTCAACCAATGGAATCCCTCTGGCCCTCATCTCTAGTCCCCGCATGTGATCACTATATAGGCTCCATATATCGTGGGCTAATCTGATGCATACTAATCTGCCCTGTGCCTGCCACTATGTAGTACAAATGATCGTTGGAAGCCACGTGTGCCAAAGAGCTACACCCTGAATGCAAACAAAAGATGGGTATTTGATACTCGTAATCAACTCAGGGTATGTGGATCCCTCTTGTCCCTACCAACCATCTCCCCTGGGTCTGCCATTTGTCCTCTCGATAATGTGCCAATATAAGGTCTGGAGCCCGGACACATAATGGGAAGCTACCTCAGTCGTACCCGATATCCTCTGCTCATGCATGGTCCCGACATGCCTTGAGAAAAGAGTGACACGTGTCTCCCTCGTGACTAGCTCCCTAGACGCAGGCTCGGTGATGTACGATATGCCACCCCTGCAGATGATCACCTCATCCCCCAACCTATGGTTGTCAACCGACGCACCAACCCAATGCCACTGCTGAAAAGTCTCCCCCTAATGCGCTGAGTGTCACCCAAATATCTCGAGTGAGCTCCTCGTTCTCCGCTGCTCATGCCCAAAGTGCAGAAAGTCGACAACAAAATCAACTGTGCCCATGAGAGATGTAGAAGAGGGTCAGGCGTGTGAGTCCCCACGGATACCATCAAGTATCGCTCATATGTATCCCCGTCAATCTTGGGTGAACTACACCCAAAGGTATGCCTGGTGTTTCCGTCCAAGGGTCTCCCGAGAGGCAACACTCCAAGACCTAGTTGTGCGGCACTACACACCCCCGCATACCACCGATCATCCCAGTACTCCTGGACATGCCACTATACATCACGGCCTACCCTTTTACACCGTTGGATACCCTCGACTATGGCTATTCCATCCTGTATTGGCCTATGTCTCGCCTGTGTCACTGTACCTGTCACTCCCCGCATGTACTCAATGCGATGTGAGGCACTCCCACTCCACAGTGCAGTCCAACATACTACGACACACCACCCTACATCTCCATGCTCCTCTACAAGCCCCTACTCCTCGCTCCATAGCCCCGCACACCACTGGATGCTATGGCCTAACATTGGGTCTGTATGCATCATATTGCATCCCTCTACATAACACTGGACCCTATGACATAACTCTCTGTAGTCTTGTGTACCACCGCCCACTGTCATACCACCCTGTAACATACAGTATCCTACATGGGCCAAAATATCCACCTCTCTGCTAGTACACCCTCCATTGTGGGCTACATCCCCCCATCTGCTTTGAAAGACCTGAGCAGCCCAACTCCCCACATGCTAACGGAAATGATACTACTGCACCTATCCTCAATAGTCCCTACGTCCCATATGTTAGTAAGAGAGCACTCTCTGCATACCATGCCCTATTTGATAGCCTGTCGATGTTGCCCCATCCTACTAGCTCCTGCCAGAGCAAGCTAGTCACCCTGTGACTCCACACACCGTCAATATGCCAAGACAACTCATGAAATCTGTCTGCTCGCCTGTCAAACCATCCTGTCACTAGTGCTGACCGGGGCTCTGATAGAGATCTAAAATGTGGATGCACTCAAGCATCAAGTCCATCACGTAGCCACTACCATCACCTACTAGCTCTACGATGTGATGGAAAATCCCACTTGGATCCCAAAAACAATCTGGCCCTCGAGTCCCTCTGGTAATCCATGGCCTCTGCTGACATGTGGCCATGGATGTATCCAACCACCTAACTTGTTCCATCGAGTACCAACTCAACACCTCTCGCCATCCAATGCCAAAGGAGAGATGGAATGTGTAATCCTATGTGCAAGGAACAAGCCCTCCAAGCTGATGTGGTATCATGCTCAGCTGAATCCTGCTAACCTGTCCACCCCCTCCGGTACGTCTAAACAACTCAGCCTCCCTCAACCCAATGCATAAGGGTGGGTTGATAATGTTATAGACCCCACCAGTGGGCCTCTAAAGTGAACTGTGCTGAAAACCCAACACGCGGCCTCTATGTTGCCCCTCATCCATGGCTAGCCCAAGGGATGGCTGCACATCCTTCTCCATCACGGGCTCAACATGAGCCTTCAACTGCTCCTCCATAGACAACCCAATATGCACTATATGCTCACCAATCAGTTGTAGGCGACTATCGTCTAGCAACTTTGTCATAGATCTAGAGGACTCTGTACCTATCGGCTCCTCAACAACGGTGGAGCTATCTTCTGAAACCTCATCAACCTGTGGTGCATTGTTATCACCTGAGGACTCGGTCACAACCCCGAATAACTCATCAACGGATGATGCTTCATCCATGGGTGTATACTCAACTGTATCCTTGCCAACCATGGCCCCTTCAACTACTCTTTCATCTTTTTCCTTAATAATTCTCATCATCCCTACAAAATCCCACTAAATCTCCATTGGTTTGTGCATACCCCTTAGTTCACAGAATTCCCAAAAAGAGAGGGACGCTTGAATGCCATAACCCAATGATTGGTATGCCCTCCAATGATTGGTATGCCCTCCAGTTCTCCCCCAATAACTCCACATCAGTTGCAATCATGTTTGGATTCCCAACTGAGGAATCAATCAACTTCTTCCCCACATCAATCATCATTTGTTGTATCCTCACCACCTCATTCCAGGTGACCGCCATGTTGTTTAATTCTAATCTTTCCCACAAGTTGAGCCAAGATTATGGCTTTGATACCACTGTAATGTTCCTAAACAGGAATATAAGTGATATACAAAGCATGCAAACAATCCAACAATCAAAAAAACGAAATATACATTAAGCACCCATGGAAACACTGGAAATAGAGAACTGTTGAGCCATTTTATTACTTCTTCAGGAGACAATAGTAAAATAGAATGGTGCACCTGGGCTTGTCTCAATGGACAAGCATGACAAAACCCAGGAGAGAAAATGTTGAACTGAAGGCTGCTACAATTGCTGCACCAAACTAAATTGCGTTGCCCCATAAAATCGTTTTGTCTCCTGACTTCGAAGGGTTGGAATCACTGCTTCTCGTGCTCAAAAAATTATGAGATTTCAGCTCCTTGCTCCTTGGCCTAAACCCAAAAAAACCCACAAAGGAATTGGCCAAATGTTAACCTTGGAATTTTGGCCCAAGTTCCCCTTAGCTCCTCTAGTTGTTGGCTCAGTTGGGACCCTTGTTTGACCCCTTAGATCTGCCCAAAAAATTCTATAAAATTAGGAGTGTGATCCCCACCCGAAACCAAGAAAAAGGAATTTGGTTGGTTTAGAATTCTGAAATTCGACGCCCTTGGAGACCAGCGTCAACTGCGACTGCAAAACTCGGCCTGTTGGAATCTGCCTGTAAATCCTCCCGGAAATGGACCCAAAGTGCTGGGCTGACCTCTGCTATCAATCCCCTGACTTCCCGGATGGGTTTCTGACCTATGGCACCTATTCCTTAGCTCCACAAAATTGTTGGACTGGCCCTCTACATTGTTCCCAAGCCTAGTGATTCGAATTGTTCGGACGTTGACTCTGTTGGCTCCAAAACTCACAAGAAAGGTTGGCCCTTTACTGCTCTCCCAATTCTCTAACTCTCCCGGCAAATGCTTGATCATTGATAGCTCCAAACTCCCCCTATGTATTCTCCAGCTAGCCAGAATTACGCACTCCCTGTTGTGGCTGAATGGCAGTGCTGTAACACACTCCCAGAACTCCTGAAATACTTATCTAACTGCCTCTCTAGGGCGGGCACGGATGATCCCCCGAAGTAGAGATTAAATCTCCCGCTTGAGGGATTAGTGGCTAAACAGCCAGTTGACTCGGCTAAACAGCAAAGCGAACAGTCAAGTAATTTTGATTGCAAGGTGTAAGAATGAATCCAAAAAGAGAGTTGCTCCCTCCTTATAACTCCTTGGGTCTCCCTAACCTCATGTGGGCCCCTCCATCCACCTATTCGGCTTTCCCTCCAAGTTGTTCGAATGGGCCAATTTGAACTCCCATGTGGGTGGCCCCCACATTCCACTAGCAACCAAATAAAGTCGAATTGCCTCCTAAGTCCCTAAGTCAAAAATGATGAGTTCTCTTTCTTAGCCAAAATTGTGTAGCAGCACCCTGTTACAAATGTATTTGAGAAGGGACATGACATAAGCACAATAAGAAAAAGCTCTTTCGATCAGGTGAAGTGAGAACTCAACATAGAAGAGCTAATCTTCGGGCCAAAAAAGCCACCAAATTAATCAGAGTATGAAAAAATGGGGTGAACTCACTATGCAACATCCCCTAAGGTCTTGGATTAATTTGGCACATCAAACAACATCTACTAACCTCATGATTCCACATCGAACATGTCAACTATATTTTGATGAGAGTAACGAGGAGAAGACTCGGCCTCTCTTGCAAGCAAGCCTTAACCATGTCTTTATTTAATTAATGCTTCAATATGAAATTTGGCAACTCTGTGGAATAATGGAACAAAAGAGGAAAGGAATTGCGAACATCTTTTACTGGGGCCTTCAGGTGTCAAGCCTCCTAGTAAGTGATTTCTCTGTAGCAAGGTGGCTTGTCTAGGATCCTAGTCGTTTTGTTCCAATTTCGGGGATTTTTCAAGAGATTCTAATCAAGCACAATTTAGAGAATTTTTCAAGGGATTCTAATAAAGGATGTTAGTTTGGCTTCTATGTTTTCGATTTTATTCTCTAGTTCTAGTGAAGGTAATTTGAAAGGGCTTTTGTGGAAGGTGATCTCTCCGATATGTTTCTCCATAGTCTTCTTTCTTGTGTGCTTTTCTTCTAGAATGCCTTTTCCAAGGCATTTTGTGAGGAATTTCTAGTCAAGAGTCTCAATTAGTCAAGAAGCAAATAGTTTTCACGTCTTCCGTTAATTGTCATGTTTAGGATTTTAGGTGTTTTTGTCAAATATGCTACTTGTAGCAAAATCTGGAATGTCTATTTTTAGTCAATTGCAAACTTTGTTATGTAGTATCAGGCAGTGGGTAATATTAGGCTCTAAAACTTTGCAACTATCTTTTTGTATAATGATGTTAGCATTAGCTATAACCTTTTAATATAATATAATATTCCTATTTTAGTTTTTTTTTAAATGTTCTAGGGATTCAAATCTCTAGCAAATCAAGGCAATAGGAAGATCAAGTGTGTGAACCTAACTATGAAAATAAATATATTAGCAATACTTTCGAATCATTTCTCATATTTCAAGGCATCTATTTGCAAAGAACCATTCCTTACACTAAACACAACAAAATGAAGTAGCAAAATAGTAGAATAGGGTCATCATGGAAATGGTTTGTTGCATGCTTCACTCCAAGGCAATGAAGCTTTCATTTGGAGAGGCACAATAGTTTGTGCAACCCATATCATCAATAGAACACCTAATGATGTTATATCAAATATGACTTCTCGTGAGAAACGGTATAGCAACAAATGATCTGTAAACTATCGCGGATATTCCATTGGACAATTCATCACAACAGATCTAACTATATTATATTAAAACTCTGAAAATTCAACACTATTACAGTTTATTAAACTTTAAGATTTGTGGATTTAACTATAATTAGTGCATGCATGCGGATATAAATTATGCAGAAAAGTAGAGAACGACAAAATAAGCGCACACACACACAAGACATGAGATATGCTCTCTCGGAAACCCTTTCGAGAGAAAACTCAGCTGGAAGATGAGGCTTCTTCGCTCTCTTTCTCTGTTTGGAAATATGGCTATAGACACAAAGAAGTAATCCCTGTGGCCAATGGGCTGCTAAAATGCACAGATCCTCTCTGTGTGCTCTACCTCCTATCTCTCCTGGCTATCTTTGCTCAGATATGAAACAAAATGTTCTCGAAAGAATGGAATGTCTCTTCCTCCTATTGGCTCGGTTATAACACAGCGCAATAGCCTACTAGTGGTTAAGTTTTACTACATCAACTTTTAACTAGAGCTACAAAATAAACTCTTCTAGAGTCTTTTACAACACAAACACGTGGCCAGCCCCTTTTCCATAAATAATGGGGTTGATGCTGCATCCTCCTAAACTATAGGTGTGAAAACATGAAGGTCAACTTCTGAGTGGCATAACTTTTGCATATGGACTCTAATTGACATGTTTCTTGCATCGTTGGAAAGGTCTTTGTGTGCAGAATAGCACACAAAGGCGACACACTAAAGCGGCAAAGTTTTACCCCTAAAAAACGTCATTTGATGCCTCAAAACGCTCCCGGAAGTTTCAAACATTGTTTTGCCAAACTGGGTCCCCGCCGGTAAAAGCAGTCCTGTGAGTTGATTCCTCCACTTTTTCCACTCCAATTCGGATCACACCTCCCCATTTTGGGAGGCTTTTGGTCCCCAAAAGCTTTTACTGAATGAAGTGAGGAAATTTTTCCTCCACCTTCTCTCTGGTGTACCCATTTTAGCTTTGCCTAGAAGTTGTCCCTTCAACCCAATCTGCTAAAGGTCATGCTACCCTTGTCTTGTAGTTCTAGACCTCTTCTGCAAAACTGTATCTTTTGTCAACTCTGCCTGAGCGTCTGGTGCCAAATCCTCCACAAAAGGTAGGACTTGTTCCTCTTCTTGATCTAGCATGGAAGGCTCATAGACTTTCAAATTCTCTACATTCATAACTGAGTAAATGCACATATATGGTGGTAAACTAAGTCGATAGGCATTATCACCCACATTTTCCAGTGTCTCAAAGGGACCATACCGTAGAGCCTTGATTTTCTTACCAGGTCCCTGCAGCGTCTCCTTGTTCAACTGTAGCCATACTCTGTCTCCCACCATGAATGATTTCTTTGTTTTGTGTTGATCATGCCTAGCCTTATACTTCTCTTGTGACTTCTACAATGTTTCATGTACTTGTAGATGGATCTGTCTGATCTTCTCTATAAATTTTTCAGCCCTCAAAGCATCTCCTATAAGATCTTCTCTCACTCCTCCTTACTATCCATATACAATATCAAAAGGTGAAGGTCGCAAATATCCAAAACAAGTCTCAAATGGGGACTTTCTTGTAAAAGTGTGGACTGCTCTGTTATAAGAATGTTGTATATATACCAGATTTTCATCCCCACGTCTTCAGATGCTTCTGGTTGTATCCCCTCAAAAGTTGCACCAAAGCCTTGTTGACTACTTATGTTTGCCCATCTGTCTGTGGATGGAATGTTGTAGATCTCTTCAACTTTGTGTCCATCTTCTCCCACAATGTAGTCCAGAATGCACTGAGAAATCTTGTGTCCCTATCTGAAATGATGCTTCTTGGTATCCTAAAGTGCACCTAGACCTGTCCAAAAAACAAGTTTGTTGCTTCTTGTCCACTGATGGTCTTTTTACAGGGCATCAGAATTCACATCTTGTTGAACCTGTCAACTACCACAAACAGGTAGTCATGTCCCTTCTTGGTTGTTCGTAAACCTCCCACAAAGTCCATGGAAATGCTTTCCCAAGGACGAGCAAGTACAGGTAAGCGATGATATAGACCCTGTTTCCTGTAGCTAGGCTTGCTAGTACAACAAAGGATGTATCCTCTTATGAACCTAGCTACCTGCTCTTGCATCTTGGGCCAATACACATACCTATGCAAGTTAGCCACGGTCTGCCCTACACCAAAGTGGCCTGCAACCTTGGAGGTGTGAGCCTCTCTAATCAGCTGCAAACGCCCACCTTTAGAAACACATAGCTTATACAACCTGTAGAGTAACCCATCCTATAGATGGTAGTCAATGGTGTTGTCGCCATTGTGCACATGACTCAAACTCTGCAACTGTTGATACACCTCCTTGAAGTCCTCATCTTTTGAATATGCCTCTCTATATGCATCATGGGTGAATGGCTCCATGTGCATAAGAGTCCCCAAAGTTGCAGTATTTGATAGGGGTGGCCTTGAAAGCATATCGACCAACTTGTTTGTGCTGCCCTTCTTACACTTGATCACCAAATGAAACTGCAGTAAAAACCCCGTCCACTTGTAATGCTTGGTCTGTTGTAGCTTACTTTGGGCTTGCAAGCACTGTAACAGCTGGTGATCTGTGTGGATCATTGTCTCCTTTCCCATCAGATAGTGCTTCCACTTCTTCACAACTTGCACCATGGCATAGAGCTCCTTATTGTAGGTAGGGTAGTTAAGAACTGCCCCATGAAATATTTCAGAATGGTAGCAAATGGGCCTTCCTCCTTGCATCAAGACAACTCCCACAGCACACCCACTCGCATTTGTCTCCACTTCAAAGGGCCGCTACAAGTTTGGTAATTAAGTTTGGTAATGCCAGAACTAGTGCTTGACTGATCTTCTTCTTTAGCTCCTCGAAAGCCTTCTGTTGACATTTTCCCCACTAGAAACTCTTGCCACTTGTTGTTATGGCGTGGAGCGATGCTGCTACCGCTGAAAATGAGGATATGAATTTTCTCAGGTACTGTGTTGCCCCAATGAAACTCCTAACCTCAAAGGATCTATCTCCAGTTCTCCTCCACCGATCACATACCCTGGATACACCAAAGATTGTTGTGCAAACTCGCACTTCTTGAGATTTGCTAGCAGTTGGTGCTTCTTCAATGTTTCCAGCACCTGCGTCAAACGTGAAATATGCTCCTCCCAGGTAGCACTATATACTAGTATATCATCCAGATAGACAATAACAAATGAATCTATAAAAGGGCACAATATATCATTCATTAATCTCATAAACATAGTTGGTTCATTACATAGGCCAAATGGTATAACTAATCACTCATACAAACCTTGCTTGGTTTTGAAGGCAGTCTTCCATGTATCTTCTTCTTTGACTCGAACCTAGTGATATCCAACTTGGTGAAATACTTTGCTTGTTGCAACTTGCAACTGATCTAGCGGATCATCTGTCTTGGGCAAGGGGTATCTGTTCTTGAGCGTGATTTTATTCAATGCCCTGTAATCTATACACATCCGCCAAGTCCCATCCTTCTTCGACACAATGATGATGGGTGACCCACATGTTGATGTACTCGATCAAATGACACCCTATTCCAGCAGCTGCTGCAACTATTTCTTCACCTCACTTGCTTCTATAACAGACTGCTTGTACAGCCCAATATTTGGCAATGGGGATTTTGGCAATAGCTAGATCCCGTGCTCCACTTCTCTCTTAGGTGGTAACCCTTTAGGTTCTCAGAACACATCCTTTTATGTCTGTAACAACTTCTCCAATTGTTGTTTCTGTTTCCTGGTACACCCCTCCAAGGATTCCTTGCCTCTTATTGACTCCTCTTCATATTAACTTTTCTCTTAAAAACAATAAAACATACTTCTTGTTGGAACTGATCAATTTTTTGGCTTGGTTGGCACTTACCAGTGAAATTTTCGACTTGCCTTTATGCATGTTGATGATGAACAATTTTCCATCCTTGATGAGTCGGTACTGGTTAGCTCTCCTCACGAATATTGCATGAAGCATGTACATGTATGACTCCCAAACACGACTCCACATACATCAAGGGGAACCACATCCAAATCTACTTCATCAATAAAATCAGCACTAAGAGCAAATATAATTTTGCATTGTCTTGTTACCTTCAACTCTGCATCCTTATTTACCCATCCAAGTGGATATGGGTTTGGATGATCATGAAATTCCAACGCCAACTTCTTGACTAGCTCTGTTGCAATGAGATTCGCCTGCAATCCTAAGTCAAACAGAGCATTAATCTTTGTCTTCTTGACTTGTATCTTTATATGGAAGAGTTTGGTCATTTATTTCTCTTCTTGTTGCTGAAGTCTACTCAGATTCACCTCCTTCTGCATTGATGTACAAACGATCCTCTCATTCACGTCCGAGTTGCTTTCAACTTGGTTGCTCGAATCAGTGGCCATGAGATTCTTATTCTTATTATCTTTCTTCATATTCTTAGGGTTTAGTTCTAGATGCCACTTCCACCACTTCTCCTCTGTATGGCCATCAATGTTGCAGTGGTTGCTAGGATCTTTGCACTGGTGTGTTGTGGTTGTCATCTTTTTATCTTTTCCCCCTTTTTGCTTCTTCTTCCCCTCCTTAGAAGCTTCTTATTGCTCTGTCTGCTTTGATCCACTTGATTATGCTCTTTTCAGGGCTATGTTCTCTAGTTATTGTGCTTGTACACAACCCTCGTCCACCGATTTGGGCTTAAACAGCATCACTTGCTCACGCAGATGGCGGGGCAGAGCCCCCAAATACTTGAGGAATACATCTGGGTTCTTTGGAGAGATACCCAGCATTATAACCATCTTTCTAAATTATGTGGTGTAGTCCTGCACGCTTTGGCCCGGCTTTTGCCTGAAGTAATGCCACCAAATCCACTGGTCCTCCACATACCCAATGGGATAAAACTATGACTTAATGAGGGTTTTGAAATCCTCCCACTTAGTCACTGGAGGTTCTCCCTCCAACCTCAAGGTTTTCGTGTGGCTCTCCCACCAAGTCAGTGCATGGCCCTCTAATTTTAGTCGCTCGAATGAGATCTTTTTCCCTTCCTCGATTTGATGGACACTGAAATAAACTTCCAATTGTTGCAACCAGTGATTTAACTTCAGAGCGTAGATCTCGTCGTAGTACAACTTGATATCGACTTTTGCTTCCATTTTGGACAGGGATTGATTCACGGCACTCGAACTAGGTTGAGCTTTTTCAGGTTCTTTCTTCAGCTAGTTCTCTGTGTCTTCTCGATCTCCCGATCCCCCTTCTGATTTGTCCTCTGCATTCGAACCTCCATCTTCTCCAAATATCCCCAACTTATTGCTTAGGGCCGCCATGAGGAGCTTTACATTGCGGTTTATATCTGCAACTTGTTGTTCAAACCGCGAAAACCTCACCTCTGAAAGATCACGAGGTTCGTTTACAAATTCGTCGACCATAATTAGGGTTTTACGATTTTTGACCCCACCAACCTAGATCCCCTACAAATATCCACAAATACCTAAAGAAACCTGCTCTGATACCAAATGATCCGTAAACTGTCGTGAATATTCCATTGGACAATTCGTCACAACAAACCTAACTATATTATAATAAAACTTTGAAAATTCTACACTATTACAGTTTATTAAACATTAAGATCTGTGGATTTAATTGTAATTAGTGCATGCATGTGATTATAAATTATGCAGAAAAGTAGAGAACGACAAAATAAGCGCGCACACACACAAGATATGCTCTCTGGGAAACCCTTTTGAGAGAAAACCCAGCTGGAAGGTGAGGTCACTTCGCTCTCTCTCTGTCTGGAAATATGGTTGCAAATATAAAGAAGTAATGTCTGTGGCCTGTGGGCTGCTACAATGCACAGATCCTCTTTGTGTGATCTACCTCCTATCTCTCTCGACTATCTTTGCTCAGCTATGGAACAAAATGCTCTCGAAAGAATGGAATGTCTCTTCCTCCTAGTGGCTCGGTTATAACACAGCGCAATAGCCTACTAGTGGTTAAGTTTGACTACATCAACTCTTAACTAGAGTTACAAAATACTCTTCTAGAGTCTTTTACATCACAAACACGTGGCTAGTCCATTTTCTATAAATAATAGGGGGTTGACATGGCATCCTCCCGAACTATAGGTGTCAAAACAGGAAAGTCAACTTCTGAGTAGCATAACTTTTGCTTACGGACTCCAATTGACGTGCTTCTTGTGTCGTTGGAAAGGTCTCTATGTGTAGAATAGCATGCAAAGGTGTGGCGCTAAGACGGCAAAGTTTTAACCCCAAAAAAACGTTATTTGATGCCTCAAAACGCTCCTGGAAGGTTTCAGACCCCGTTTTCCCAAACTGGGTCCTGCCAGTAAAAACGGTCCAATGAGCTGATTCCTCCACTTCTTCCACTCCAAATGCATCGAGGTGGATGACAAACAATATAATAATCCAATTCAGATCAACAAACCTTCTATTTTTCATTTTGAAATTTTTGGATCTTATGCATGGACCCATGCTGATAGTGAAATTTGAAACACATCAACATCTCCAAGCTCCTACTACACTCTAGTCGGCAACATTGAAACTTTTTAGAAATAGTCTTTATGGCCCCACCATTCAAAAAATGGTTGAATATAGAGAAGTTATTTTTGACAAGGTTCCTACTCATAGTCTGCCAAGATCTTTCCCATTACTTCTTTCAAAAGACGTTTCAAGTGGATCTCATCATGCTTCCAAGGATTGTGCTTCTTCTCATTATCAAGTAAGTCCTCTTTTAGATGATTCTTGCCATATTTTAATAGACCCTTCTCCTTCAGTACAATGTCGGTGCTCTCCTTACTTCTATGAGTACTCTCTCTAGTACTCCTTGCATGAAATTTGGGCAAACTCTTATAGTTGATGGATTGATGAATCATCCAACATTCCTACTACAAAAGTCTCTTCACCTTTTTAGTATACATTTGTCAGTGGCTCATCCAATCCTCATATTGTAGATGATGATACTCTTATCAATGGGTCATCCAACATTCTTGTTGCAGATGCTCCTGACATTAATTAATGTTGAGGGCAACACTTGCATGATTCGCATACATCGGTTATTGTTCTTTCATATAGGTCACGGCCTCTAGCTAAGTGGGTTATCTCCACTCTCATTGATGTAGCATAATTTCTTATTGATCATCTACATACTATTACGAGGAATCTCCTCCATCTCGAGCCCTTCTTGCTTTAATTGTTGACTATTTTCAAGACAAATTTGATGGAGCCAAGTTACTTTCCAACCCCTTTAAGCACTATCGAGAGGAATCTTCTCCACCATAAACCAATACTCAATACTCTGATGTTCTTGCCTAAAAACATCATCTCCCACCTAAATCTCTCTACAACTCGTTATCGATCATTGATTATCTTGATGGTTCTACGAAGAAGTGATGCTTGAGTTCAAGAGGTATGATCCATCCCTCTACTAACATGAAGGAGGGAAGTAAACTTTGTAACCTTCTATTGCAATGACTTCTCTTTGTGGCATGTTCAACTAAGGGAGGATGTTGGACTTACTGAGTTAACCTATACATGTGCCAACGACCCATTTATGTGTAATCATTATGTTATCATTATGCTCTTGTAATTATGACCAAGTCCATATTTTATTTCATTTATTGTGTACTAGATTTATGGTTAACGACAACCTGTTCAAACTTTATATGTAGGCTCAATAACGCTCTTGGTGTGTGCCCTTGTCTTGTAGACCCTATTTTGTTATTAGGTTCAATAAGTTCCTATCGAAGGGATGCCTCATTTGAGTTGTGTATAAACAACCAACTCAATCTCTCATCTCGTATCTTCTTAATCTGAAATAACAAGTGTAATAAGCCTAAGGGCACTTAATTTTCGCATTTTTCTTTTCCAATTGACATTTTTCTCTTGGGCACACTTGTGTATTTCTATTTTACCAAATTACCAAAAACATTAGTGGGGAGGTTGTTGAAATGCAAATCCCCATTTTGGATCTCGAAACAAAGGGAATTTTCCTTTGAAATGACACAACATTTTTGTGTTGTTTTTAAAAATGTGAAATGCAATTTCAGTAAAAGGAAATGGGATATGTATGTTTTTGGGAGATTTTGAAATGTTTCAAGAAGATTTTATAACGTTCCAGCAGATTTTGTAACATTTCAGGCTAGTTTTGAAATATTTAATATTTCAATCCTCGATCTTGCATTTCAGCCCCCGGAGAACCAATTTTTATAACTTTTAGTTGGACTGTCAAACCCTAAAAGTGCTCTAAGGAAATCCTAACCCTGAAATGAACCCTAAAACTCAAAAATAAACAGCCTTGGGCCTCCCTTGACACACCAAATACTTTATAAATTCTTGGTTAATCTCGCATTAGAAGTTTTTTTCATAGAAAAAAAGATTTCTTCCATTTCACAATAGATGTTGGCACCAAGCTTGGTTGAGGGTTTGATTGCTTTAGGCTTCGATTTTTAGGGTACTGAATGGAGTAAGCCTGAAGTATTAGCTATAATAACGTTAAGATGCCAATGGAAAAGAAGAAAGGCAAGCAAGTAATGAGGAAGCATTGTTGGTTAACGCTGGCTGAAGCTGAAGACTGTAATCATCATATTCCATAATTTGGGGATGAAGTTGCATATTTGAGACAAGTTATATCACAAGGACAGATCTGTACTCATTCACTCCTTGGTGTCAGATGTATGTGCTTTTTGGCTTTGAAGATTTGACTCCTTCCAACTTTGAATCCCAGTTCTTTCCTATGCTTGTTCAAGCAAATGTGTTGGTTTGGCTTTTATAAATTGTTTTAATCATAGAATTTCATTTTAATGTTAGAAGTTGTTGTAGATTATTGTTGTAAAACAAATGAAAGCCTGAAATATTCAGCCTGCTGAAATTGAATTATGGTAGTCAAAAGTCTAAGAGAGACCATACAAACATATTCTTTTTGAAAAATAAAGCCAAAAAAAAGGAGTGTTGGTTCTCCAGATGTAGCAGATGATGAAGCAAGATTGTTATAGCGTAAGCACTAGTGCAAGCCTACTCAAGGACTAAAGGGATATCTCATATTATAGAAGATATTTAGTGCACCTACAATCATCCTGACCAAACATCTACAATCAATTAAGGTATGTTGAATGTTCACATCATATAACTCTAGTCTTTGCATTTGCTTAGTAAGATTTATTATAGTAAATAGTAGTGATGGACATTGGTAACCACTATGTGTGTGTGCGCACCATTTCCCCACCATATCAATCTGGCTTTCTTGAAATTTTGACATAACCATTTTCCCCTCATATCCATTTTGGTTCCCCATCCATTTCAGTGTGGTTTAGCTGTTTGCAGCACTTGTACTTGGCTTTTGCACTCTCTCTAGCACACTTGTGAGGAGGTTATTTGAGAAATTTAAGTGAGTCCGGGTTCCATCAATTCTTCTGTTGACCCTTATAGATCTCAACAGGGGCTTCTATACCTTTTCTTGAATGCAATCTTGTTAAGTGCTAAATAAGTGTTGTGTGTGGGTGCATGGGTGCGCAGTTTTACAGCTAAAACTCATACAAAAGACTATTTTAAAAGAACAAGCAATCTAACTTAACAGACATTATCCCTTAACTTGAAATTGAATGGTAACATCAGAATCACAGCATGAAACATAAGTATACTGATGATCTCAACAAGAAACTCATGAATTCTTTAATAAGCAGCCCCAACGAAGAACGAACCTTTATTAATAGTCTTTTTCTCACAAAAGCTTATGACTTCTACAATTGGAGCGTGTTAAAATTGGAAACTAGGGCCAAATTCCACTTTGTACTCTCTCTCTCTCAGCTGAACATTTGATATAATAATAAGAAAAATTGATCAAAGGGTTTTCCCCATCTTGGGGTTTTCCTTGGCATCCACCAAAGCTGGTGTCATCTTGTCTTTGCTTGTCTTCTACTTTTATTGTTAATGTTCTATCTACAGTTACTGTCAATGTGATTTAGGGTTAATGTGATTGCTCTTGGAAAACTAATTTGGATATTGTCATTGGGCTGCTTAAAGGACATTGAAGTAATTGTGCTAAGCATAGAACATACCATTGTTAACTAAAATTAACAAAGTGCACCTTTCCTTCTCTTTTATCTAACTGTCATATTGATTGTTACACTACTAAACCCAACAATAGTCCACACATTATGTCCCAGATTTTTCTGGTGCAAGCATAATGGGGCTTCCACAGGAGAAGCACTCCTTCCTCTAACAGCTCTACAAAAATAGCTCTGAGCATAACTCATTCATGAAGTTTTCAACCAACTCATGAACAAATTAATGAGCAGCCCAAAAGAGGAATAAACTTTTATTATTGGCTTTTTCTCAAAACAGTTATGTGTTTTACATTTGATTTGTTCCTTTCGTCTCCTTTCCCTAATGGTCATATTGATGGTTAAGCTTATAAACACAACAATTAGTGAATGCACCATGTGCCATATTTCTTCAGCGTAGGCATAATGGGGCTTCCACAAGTAGAACAGCTCAGCCTCAGATGCACTTTCTACAGGATATCCTGAACCTGTCTCTGAATTTCTCCAGTTTCCAAAAGGGATCTATCATACAACGATCTGTTGGGCAATTAAGCTTTGAGAACTAGATCAATGCGATGATAGACCTGGCAATATAATGTCAACTCTAACAGTATCCTTAAATCTGCCATCGTATTTTTCCAGAAGCATATTGAGATGCTTGTATTGACTGCACGATGGATGAAACCCATGCAGGAAGCAAGAACAGTCTTTTGTGTGACTGCTGGCCATATGCTTAACAGAATAAGTTTTTGAATGTAGCTTATGAGTTTGCAGCACTACTTAGCTGAAAGCAAAACGACTTGAAGTTTTGGTTTTACCTCAAGAACATGGAATAACGTGTCTCTGATATTGAGAACACAGTTCAAGGTGTGGCAGTCCAAAAGGACCCAGGTACAGTTGTCTGAGAAGCATGTCGCGAATGTGCAGAGGTTCTAAGTCATGAGTCACCTTTTTACTTGACCATTGAAATGCACACTTGGCAGACTGAACAACTATTTCCAACCCAAGAGTACATTTCCCATACAAAAGGGGGGCTGAACTGGACTAATCACTAACAGCCCACAAATCTTAGCCCTCGATTTCTTCCAACCTACTGAACTAAACACTGCTGCTTGTAACTACAGCTATTGTGCTGAATTTCAGCAAACCTATGTTGCAGGAAACGCTGGTCCTAAGGGCATTTCTGGGCTGAAACGAAACGGAAACGCGTTTGGTACACCCTGGAAACGTGTTTCAGGCCGTACTGCCACATTTCATGTGGGAGAAACATGGCCCAGTACGGCCTGAAACGCGTTTTCAGGCTGTACAACCACACTTCAGCGATAAAGTGACTTTTTTCAGTTTTTTTTAGATTTTTCGTTTTTTTTTTTGCTCTCTGCCAATTCAAGAGTGATAGAAGGAGCTATTGAAGATTGGAAACAAAATTTTTTGAGTGGGGTAACCTAATGTTCAAGCCTATGGCCCTAGTGTTGATATGCAGTTCATGGTAATGTTAAATTCTTGAAGTAAAAATGACAAGTGACATTCTCCTTTATCTTTCATTTGACATTCTCCTTTATCTTTCAAGTGACATTCTCCTTTATCTTTCATTGTCCTTAGATAAAGGAGAATGTCACTTGAAAGTGTCAGGCCAGGAGTAACTCCAGAAAACTGATTCGTTTATTCAATTAGCCAGCTATCTATTATATACATGAATGCGATCGTTTAGTTCATCTTCTTGATGACTGTTCACATTCAATTCCCCCAATCACTGAGGATTAGGTGTCAACATTCCCCCCCTTAATCTGAAGGGATGTTGGTGAGTCCAAGCATCATTCTGAATCTTTCAAGCTTTTCTCTTCCAAGCGCTTTGGTGAGGATGTCTGCAATTTGCTCATTTGTGGAACAATGACGGAGATGGATTGTTTTGGCCTCAACATGATGTCGGATCAGATGATATTTAGTATTGATGTGCTTTGTACGATCATGGAACTTTGGGTTCTTGGCCAACTTTATTGTAGAGGTGTTTTCAATCATGAGTGGAGTTGATTGTACTTTTTTACCTGCAAATATTCAAGAATTTTCCTGAGCCACACAATTTCTTTCGTTGCTTCAGTTGCTGCCACGTATTCTGCTTCTGTTGTGGAATCTGCTGGAACTGATTGTTTGCGTGATCTCCAAGAGACAGCTCCTGATCCAAGACTCATAGCATATCTTGAAGGAGATATTCCAGTTTCTTTGTCTCCATCGAAGTCTGAATCAGAGTATCCAATCAAGCTGAAGTCGTCCCCCTGTGTATACTTGATTCCAAGGTCTTGAGTTCCCTTCAAGTACCTTAGAACTCTTTTTGCAGCAGACCAATGTCCCTCACAAGGCTTTTGCATAAACCTGGAGAGGATTCCAACAGCAAATGAAATGTGTGGTCTGGTAGTAGTGAGGTAGATGAGACTTCCTACAAGCTGTCTATACTTTGTTGCATCCTCAAATTCCTTTCCTTCAATAGATGTGAGCTTTAAGTTTTGTTCCATTGGAGTAGAAAGAGGATTGCACTCTGTCATGCCAAATCTGTTTAACAAATATCCAATGTATTTCTTTTGAGAAAGAAATATGGATTTTGGATGTTGGGTTACTTCAATGCCAAGATAGTAATGAACATAGCCCAAATCAGTCATTTCAAAGCTTTTCCCTAATTCTTTCTTTATGGATGCAATATAACTTTCATTGTTCCCTGTCATTAAAAGATCATCTACATATACCACAAGATATACAACTGTTTTGCCAACTTTCTTGACAAATAAAGTTGCATCATCAAAATCAAAATGATTGAAGTTGAGTTTCAGAAGATGCTCAGTTAGCTTTTCATACCAGGCTCGTGGTGCTTGTTTGAGGCCATACAAGGACTTCACAAGTTTTCATACTTTATGTTCATGTCCTTTCACAGCAAATCCTTCAGGCTGGGACATAAAAACATTTTCTTTAAGATCTCCATTCAAGAAGGCAGTTTTTACATCCATTTGATGGACTTTCCAACCGTTCTGAGCTGCTAGTGCAAAGAGTGTCCGGATGGTGGCCCATTTTGCTGTGGGGGCAAAAGTTTCCTCATAATCGGCCCCTTCCTTCTGTGCAAAACCTTTTGCCACAAGCCTAGCTTTGTGCTTGTCAAGTGAGCCATCAGCTTTGTACTTGTTTTTGTAGACCCACTTGCAGCCAATTGGTTTGGTTCCAAATGGAGGATCAACCAGCTTCCAAGTGCCGTTCTTTATGAGGGCATCATACTCCTTTTGCATTGCTTCTTTCCACGCATCATGAGAAGCAACTTCTTTAAAGGAAGTTGGTTCAAAATCTGTAGACAAGTTCAATTCACAATCATAAGAAACATCCATATCAATAGGTGAATTAGAGTCATCTACATCACCTCCATTTTGTCAATTTGCATTTCTGGTTCTTGTTTTTCCAATTTCATCAGGATGAACACTTTCAAGTGTCTTTGTCAGCCACTTTGGGGGACCTTTCTGAGATGGTCCAGGCTGCTCTGTTGATTGAGTTGGGAGTGTATCAAGATTGAGTCTCCCAATTCTATCAATTCTATCACTTAAAGCATCATCCATTGTTGGAGTTTCAGACGGGGGAGAATCTTCTTCAGAAGAAGCTTCCACATGTTGATCTAGTATAGGAATCCCCCCTTCAAGATGTGGAATCTGATTTTCAAATTCTTGAAATGATTTTATTTTTGCGAATCTATCCAAGCGATCAAGTTGCCGCTGAACAACATTGTCA
>APFE030962563.1:395892-407608 GCA_000404065.3 Pinus taeda | reverse complement strand
ATACCCAACAATATCTCTTTTTTTCATATTTGGGTCATTTTGGCATTTTATTGTTATTTTTCTTTTCACATAATATATATATATATATATATATTATTCTTTTGTTTTGTTTCCTTGCTGTTGGTCCATTTAGTTTGTTTGCTGTGGGAAGGGCATTTAGGGTTTGTTTGGAATATGAAGGGCATTAGGGTTTTTGTGAAGGGATTTGGGGAGGGATAGGTTTTTCTAGGAATTTTGGGATGGGAAACTTAGCATTTCTTGCAAATGAAATAAATGAAATAAGAGATTAAACATGTATCAATATTTTTGAAATTAATTTAAAAGGAAACAAGGATGGGATAAGAGGGACTTAACCTTGAGACAACACACAAACCCTAGCATAATTGCCTACATTAACAACAACTAAATTCACCATTTCTCTTGCAAATTTTTAAAGGAGAAAACCATTAGACACATCATCATTCAATCATCACTTGGCATCATTGATTAATTGAGAGCCTACCTGGTCGATTTGGCACTTGGGAGGGCGATTTAATTGTTTTAGCAATTTTCTGGCAAACACAGGCCGAGTGGTCGCACCCCAGGCTCGAGTGGTCGCACCAGTTTTGAAAATACACTGTGGGAGTGGCGCTGAGTGGTCGCACCCCGCCCAACTGGTCGCACCTCAGAAAATGCCCGAAATGCTGCAAAATCCCCTTCCTTTTCTCTCTCTTGTGTCTTACAAGTTTGCAAATGCATAATGAGGCCATGAAGAGGGACATTTAGTCTTTATAGGTCCACATTAGAAAAATTAAATCATCAAACCCACTTTCTAATGTTGTATGTTTTGACATTTAATTTAACACTGTTTTTTAAGTTTCACTTTGCCTGAAATTGATCTTTTGAGTGCTTTAACTTGGTTCTTTTTGCAAGTTGACTATCTGATGGACTCTGGCGAGGAAACCAGGGTTATTGCCGGCATTCTGAAGAATTTTGAAAATTTTCCTTATTTTTGCAAATTTCACATGGCCTTGGGTTTAAAAACAGAGTTTTTAAATCCAAGGTATAAATGAGCTGTAGCTGATGAAAAATATCAATAGAACATATTTACATACCTCCTTCTGGCTTGCTGGGACTATTAGACCTTTGACTCATGACCTTGCATTGATTTTGACCGAAACCCTAGACCTAGACTTGGGATTTCAAGACAAAAATAAAACAAGTGTGACACAAGCTTATTCAAGTGATATGACCTGATTCCAGCAAAGCCAAGAAGGGAACAAAGACCAGCTCCTCCATCAGTGTTATGGCATACCTAACGGGATGCAAAACTGATACTGATGAGACACCTACCTATGCATATGCAAAGAGCTGTTGATCACCGATGGAGGGCTCAAGACCGACACTAACAGGATAAACTCATCACTTTAACTTGTGGACTATTCTACATTTTATCTTGTGATGTCATTCCGCTTGTGTGTTCCTTTCAAGCTACGTAATATTACATGCTTCTAAGGGGCACACTTCATTTTCCCCTATGTGTGTTAGAACCTTCATGCATCACACTTGACTCTCTGTAGGGTCACACACTTTCTCTCACCCAAAGTTATCATACTTTCCTTTGCGCCTTACCGCGGTCAAGGCATTACACTACCACCCACTACTAGGACTCCTACTCCAAACGGTGTGAGCTCTAGTTGGGACTTCATGTCGGGGATATCCCCTTAGTGTTGGCGGGTTCAACACCATCAACATAAGTGTAGGTCAAAAGGTTGATCAAGGGTATGATCTCACATTTAATTCCAAAGGATGTGAAATAAGAAAGAAGGTTTAGGAAGATTAGTAGCAAATGTAACCAGAGGAAGTAATTGTTTGTTGTTAATATATCAAAGGGGGAGAATATGCATAACAGACAGGGGAAACATCAATTTTCCATTGATGTTAAAGGGGCATAAGTTGCAAGCACAAGGAGAATTATAGATAGGGGAAATTCTATAATATTATTGCAGAATTGATTGAGCATTGCCATCAACGAAAAGGGGGATAATGTTGGAAATATTGTTTTCATTGATGTCAAACATAGGGCGAGAATATTTGTGTCCAAGATAAATATTGGAAAATGAAGTTTGTTGGAAATATTGTTTTTAGAATTTGATGCCCTAATTGGATACCCTATATTTGAAATCATTTTGACTCCAACAATTAGCTCAAATGAGAGTTTAGGATATATGGTTGGAAAGGTTATTCCGATATATTTCCAATGGTATATGGCACTCCCTCTAAGTCCATAGAAATGGGGAGATATAAAATATATTGTCAAGATGACCCAACCAAAATACAAGCAGGCCCCATTTGGATACCCTATCTTTGAAGGAATTTTTACTCCAATTACCTATTTCAAATAGGAGCATAGGATATATGGTTGGAAGTATTATTCTGATACATTTCCAATCGTATAAGGAACTCCTAATTCCATAGGATTTAAGAGATATGAAATATTCTGTCAAGATGACCTAAACAAATTAGTACAAGCAGATCGACCCAACTAGTTTTACAAGTCATCCACATAAGTGAATGTGCAACCACTATAAATAAAGGGAATATGAGTTAATTTTAATACTAACTCATCAAAGAAAAAATATGAGGTTGCAATAGGAGTTGACGAATAAATTTTGGGGTGATTCTTGGAGTCTAAACGAGGAAGCAAAAATGTGATTTATAGAGTGAACGAGCCATCTTGGTATTTTCACTATATCTTTTCATTTGTGA
This sequence comes from Pinus taeda, assembly GCA_000404065.3. NCBI lineage: Eukaryota > Viridiplantae > Streptophyta > Pinopsida > Pinales > Pinaceae > Pinus > Pinus taeda. Next base: position 404,860 of record APFE030962563.1, on the reverse strand, counting down.
TGTGTCAAACCATGAAACTTGGAGCTGTAGAGAATATCTATGCTTACTTGTGTTTAAAATATAAAGCATTGTTTCGCTATAATTTCAAATATTTGTCCAAAGTAAGTTAGGCTTCCTAAATTCTCCTTAAATTACGTTCAAACAAGTTAACTTGGCATTTTTGCTATAATTTTCTTCTAGGATGTTTCAGAACATGAAACTTGGAGGATACAAATAGAAGATATTCATGTACCCATGGTTCAAATTATAGACCTTGAGTAACTATAATTTCGGAGATATAGCCGAAGAAATTTAGGCTTCTTGAAAGCTTCTAAAATAGTCTTCTCAACTGGGCTTTTTTGCTATAACTTCCGTTCCAGAATGTTTTAAATTGTCAAACTTGGAGGATATAGATAGGAGAACTTCATGTATTCATGGTTCAATTTTTAGACCTCGATTCACAATAATTTTGGAGATATGGTTGAAGGAGGTTATGCTTCCTAAGTGCTCCTAAAATCTTCTTCAAACATGTTAAATTGGTATTTTTGCTATAACTTTCTTTCTACGATGTCTTAGAATCTAAAATTTGGAGGAGATAGAGGAGAGATCTCAAGGTACATGTGGTAGAAATTTTAGACTCTATTTCACTACAATTGTGGAGATATGATATGAGGAATTTAGTGTTCCTGAATGCTCATGAAACATGCTTCAAAGAAGTTAGCTTGTCATTTTTGCTATAACTTTCTTTTTGAGATGTCCTATACTATGAAATTTGGATGAGACAAACAAGAGATCTCTAGGTAAATGTGGTAAAAATTTCATAATTTGATTCTCAAAATCAGATAGGTGGAATGTTGTGCAATTTCATTCTTGGGAAAAAACCAAAATAAATAAGTTTTAGGAGAAGTACACTTGGTGAAGGAAGAAGCATAAATAGAGCCGGTGAAGAAATAAGCAATTAATAGACTTGGTGGAGGTAGAAGCAACAAGAAGACTTGGTGAATGCAAAAGAAACTAACATACGTTGTGAAGAAGCAAGAAATTAATTTAGTGCTTACAAATATTTGCAGAAATTGGGATTGGTGTCTCCTGTGGGTTGGTGCCTACAAAGCAACATAGGGGATTGGTGTCTCTTGTTGGTTGGTGCCTACAAAGCAGTAGAGGGGATTGGTGTCTCCTATATGTTGGTGCCTACAAAGAAGCAAATGGGATTGTTGTCTCTCGTAGGTTGGCACTTTCAAATTGATGTAATAGTAGGTTGATGGCTACAAGATCTTTCATATAAATAAGTTTTGTGGTTTTCTCCTGTAAGGGTTTCCATGTATATCTTATGTTACTTATTCAACTGAGGAGATTGTTGTTTTATGATGTTTGAATGGAATTAAATAAGTAAAAATTTTCACTATCCTGATTTACCCCTACTCTTAGTATAATTATGAATTCCAACACCTTAAAAATCATGACCTAGTTCTGCACATCAATGGAAACCTTAGGCCACTCATCGCCACCCCCCCCAACCTTATGCCTACACATACTCATGACATATTGCACCTCCCAAGAGATCCCTTTTTGACATATGTTGATAGAGTTTTTAATTATTTCGTTAACATAATGCCCCCTCTCCTTCAAAAACTTGCATTGAATCTCCCCTCAAAATATTGCAATGACATCCCATCATTGCTCACATGATGACCCTATATAATTTACATATGCCACCTATGAGACTCTTAAGCATAGTATGCATTACCATTTGGCAAAAATTCTCTTGGATTTCCTCCTTGCAAACCTAGTGCACTCCCTTTCGAACAAGCATACACCAAGAGAAGTGAAAAAAGTTGTGAAGGTGAATAAGAAGGTGGGAAAATGGATGAATACAAAGGCACAATGCATTAGGAAATAAATGGAATTATGCATATTGAAGTGCCGAGGAAGAGGTAAAGAATGCCATACTACAATACTCAACAAAGGCATTCATTAGAAAGTGTAGTGGGGTATTAGAGCTCTCAAAAAAATCCATGATAGATTGGGTGACTACAAAGTGCACCAACACACTAGGATATGCTTTGAAAAACCCATACAGGATCTAGGCGCTATGTGACTTTTATTCAAGATTCAAGAGGATCAGGATAGAATAAAGGAAAAAGGACCCGATTGGTACAATCTAGTGTGTTTATATATCTACGAGTGGACGCACAAATTTGACCCAACAAAGGAAAGAATCACAAAAATTCTGATTTGGACCAAGTTACCAAACCTAGCATTACAATACTAGTTGTCAGGCATTAAAAAGGAAACATATTGAAAATTTTATAAATATTGATGAACATACACTAAAAATGGATAACTTTGTTGTTGTACAAAGTTTGTTTGAAATATATCTAATTGAAGGCCTTCTTGAAGGAATAAGTTTAAATTGTGGAAGCACCTACCCATTCACAGAGGCCATATTTTGTTAATGTACCATTCAAAAGAAAACCACCTTTAATATGCATGTCCAAGGCATATTGTTTAAGGAAAATGAGTGGAGGAACATGAAGAGGATGAAAGGATTATAGGTAAGCAATATTTCTCTCTCCATTCTTTGGTGAGTCATCTAAAGGATGTGACTTGGAAAAGAGGCAACTAAAAATGACCTCCCCACTTTCCAAATTCCTCAAATCTATGGGTCACCTAGAAAACTTCTCTAAAGTACTCAAAAAATTTAAGGATATGTTGGTTTGGGAGGCTCTCTGCTTTGAAACATGGGTCAATCCCTCTCAACCGCTCTCACCTTGTCTAAAATCCTCCTTACCCATGCCACTAAATGCAAAACTTCCTCCACAATAGATCCTTCCTCCCATTACTCATCCCTATCCAGATACCCCATGGCATGTTCAACCATCGACCTTGACCCTCCTGATGCAGTGATCCTATTGAATATACCACCCAATTCACCTAGCCTCTTTGTCCCTTTCTAAAGTGAGACAATTGACACATGTATTATTAGGTTGGCTAAAACTAGTCCCTTCCACAAGAGAGGAAAAAAAGAAAGTAAGGAGAATCTCTACCATGACCAAGGCCATCTCACAGGAAAACATTGAGGTGCACCAAGGGAACAAACCATCCCTGGGTCACTTAGAGCAGTGGAAGCCCCCAAGGATGTGAAGAAATGAAATTACTCTAAATAAATCAAGTTGACTTGGGATAAGACCAAAATATGAGATCCTTGAGCGGATTACGATTATTACATAAACTTGTTTTCTATTTTATTCCATAAACAATGATATTGGGGAATGCATACAAGATGACAATAAGAAATATGTTACAACATTGTACCTTAAAATGTGTAATCTCAAAAGGACTCTTAGGAGAAGTTGTCACAATATGAAAAAGAAGTTATCACATGGTAAGTAGTGCAAAGTTGGCACATTATTTACATGTCACTCCTTTTTTAGATGAATTGAACATGAATATTGAGCTACTCAACATATATGGCCCCCACCAAGACCTAAGACCATTCTAGCATGACATTGTGGATAGAAGTTTATCGAAATCCCCTACTCATACTTTGAGGGGACATGAATTTAACTTTGAACAATGCAGAAAAATGGTGACCAAATGCCATGGACCCCTTAGAGGACCTTTTCATGGAAATGTCTAAGCAAGCAAAGATGGTAGATATTGAACCAATTAGACTTATAGTGACTTTGACAAATAAGGGATGTGGAGCTGAATTTATTTGAAAATTGGACCATGCATCTATGGATCTAGAGTTGAAGAAGGCACCACTAAATCGTCCTCCACCTTTCAAGTTCAAACCACATTAGCTCACTCACTAGATTATTCAACTACAAAGAAACTTAATCATAGTTTAAAAAAAGCAAAGGAATGGAGTAAAGAAACTTTTGAAAACTCAAAACACCAATTTAAGTAGGTTGAAGTACAAATCTTAGACATTGAGAAACATGCATGCACAAATTATTTGGATATGGAAATGATGGAGGAATTGTCAAAGCTTGAGAAAGAAAGGAACACCCTATTAGCATGGGAGGAAGCACATTGACCTATGAAAAGCTATGCAATCTAGCTTCAAGAGGGCAATAAGAACACTGCATTTTTCCACAAACAAGTGCCCACTCAAAGATAATACAATTAAACTTGGAGGATATTGAACCATCGAGGTAATATTTGTGAAAATTTTGATTCTATTAGCAAATCAAGAGTGGCACTACAAAACATGTACACCCAATCCCCATGGAAAAACCTAAGCAATATCCTTTCTACCACCTCAAATTTCCCCAACTAGACAAGTGAGAAAGATAATGAGAATCAAATGGCACTGATACATGAACAAGAACTCAAGCAATCAAAGCAAACAAATCCTTGGGCCAGACAAACTCTCTAATGAATTTTTTCGGGGATTTTGGGAGCTCATTAACAAACATCTACTCTTGATTATTGAACAATCTAGAAGTAAGGATATGTTATTGAGCCTTCAATTTCACATTCTTAGGACAACTCCCAAGGTAACAAATCCCACCATCCCCAATCATTTTCATTATGTTTCCCCTCATATTGGCATGAGTGGTAACCATGATATTGTTCAGATTGATGGGATAATTCTTGCCTTCCAAAGGTTGGAATGTTGGTGGATTTCAGTTCAAAAGTATATATTTTTTTTACAGATATTCGTCATGGTAGTCACATCCTATTCAACATGGTGATGAATTTACCTATCTCCATACATATTCATGTCATTTCCATGGTTTTACCTAGGCAAATTGTTTACTATAGGAATTATGACTTTTGTCTCGTTAAGATCCAATTCTCCCATACATTTTCACCATTTCCTACCATTTCACCTAGATGATTTGTGTAAAACATCACATCTTAACCTTTTCCTTAGGTAAAATTTTCAATTACACCTTTATTCACTCCTCTCAATCTTTTAGAAAGTGTGTGGTACCTTTTGTCTATAATTCCTTAAATTTTAAACTATATTGACCCTTAAAATCTTATATTTCCATTTTTTCTAGCATGAACACACACGTAACAAGTTCAATATATTTTATTTAAAATTTAAAATCATAAACCTTAGGTTGAGTACCTAAGATTGACTTATTAGTACATCTGTTGTTCTAATTCTTCATGAAGGGCTCCCCACAGAGTTTTACTTGTTAATTTGTCACTAAGGGTTCTGAATTAAGTCCATGTGTTACACATGACACTAGGTACTTCTCCTTTGGCACATATGTTGAGGAAAAAACACATGAAAAAAAGCCAATTCACTCTCACTTTAGTGTAAGCCTTGTTCACACATGCCAAGTCACTCATGCTTTGCTCTTATCCACTGGCACACGATTTGAGGAGTTAGTTGATCATTGAGTTGACTAGGCAAACTAACAACCAATCCACCCTATCATACTTACCTTACATCTCATCCATCCACCTCATCCTTCCAACTCATCCACCCTTTCCCCATACACACATCCTTTGGTGTTGTGCTCCATAAAGAGGATGAATCCACCTTGCACGCATGTAAATTTACTAGTGAAAGGTTAGCTTGGTCAAAGAGTGCACTTTTTCTAGCATTTCATGGACATTATTTGCTCAAACTTCAAGGGTGCACATGCTTCAAGAAACCAAGGGCTCACTTGAGAAGTTTCACACATGGTATGAGGGAGTCCCTTATATTTTCTAATGGTTTTGTTGAGGTTGGTGGTTTTGCACATGGCTTTGAGGAAGCCCCTTTTGTTTCCCATAGTTTTGTTGAGGTTAGTGGTTTTACACATGGATTTCAAGAGAACCCTTGCTTTTCCCATGGTATTGTTGACGTAGAACTAACTTGTAGTTGCACATGGTTTTGTGAGGCTCTTCATCTATATAAGAGCCCTCTTATTCATTTGCATTTGAACTTGATTAAGGAAGAACTTGAGATCCATTTACCTCCAAGCTTAGGAAATAAAGGTAGACTGTCTATTTGAGTTATGTTTGACATTTTTGTACAATTTTATATGTGTGACAGTATTATAGGTACACCATTGGAGATTGTTATTGCAGGCCAAGATTGTAGAAGTTAATTTAGGAACACCTTGTTTCTAAGAAGAGGAGTTAAAGATATAGAACTCCTTTTGCGAGTGAAAGGCTTGTGCCTAGCCTTGGAGGGAAGTGGTTTAAAGGCATAGACATTCATGCAAAAGCTTGGTTGGTCCTATATTAACTTGGTCATGGAGATCCCCTTAGTGAGTTCCTAACATTCTTATCTTGTGATAGCTTATTAACCAAACTCTTTAGTAGAATCATCTCAAAGGTTGAAAGTATGGCCTCCATAGCCTAATAGAAAAGGCACTAGATTTTTCGTTTCATTCATTGTCCTTAAATCTTCATTTTCAATCGTCTATGTTATGTTCATATGCTTGCCTATGCTCCCCTTCCTACTACACAAATTGAGCCTAGAAAATGAATAGGCAAGCCCCCTTTGACTTATGACATTCATTAGTGTAAAGTGCAGAGGAGGGATGGTGAAGTGACATTGGCCATCCTCCTAGTCACACATGGCTCCATATAGGTATCGGGATTTCCACTTTTGGTTGTGAGATTGTGTGTAAACACATCTCATTTCATTATGCAATAAAATATATAAAATTATATCCAACATCATACCTTTTCTCCTCAAGCCAATGCTCTCCTCCCACTTTCCCCCTTTCTTTTCCTAATAATTACCATAGGTTTGAGCAAAGTTATAAAGGATAAGGTTAGGCATGGAAACATATTAGATATAAAACTAGCAGAATCCATTCAAATAACAAATATCATTTTTGTAGATGATCTCCTCTTATTTGGAAATGGTTCCACTAGGGAAGCCATAAATTTTACCAATATCTTTCTCCTTTTTGTCATGCAATAGGGATGGAAATAAACAAATAAAAGTCTCTCATTTGCTACAACCATGTGCCATATTTTAAAAAGGAAGTGTTTTCAAAATTTCTACCTTTATCAGTTCAAGAATTTGGATCAAAGCTCATCTATTTGGGATTCAAAATGAAGCCCAACCATGATTAGCTAAAAGATTGGACCTGGATATTAGAAAATGTAAAGGCTAGAGTAACTCATTGGCCACATCAATGGGCATCTAAGGTGGGAAAATCTATCTTGATAAAGTGTGTGCTCCAATTAATCCCTATTTATTGGTTTTCTATTGCTAATCCTCCAAATTATATTTTAATGCAATTAACATAAGTATTATTCAAATATATATGGAAGGGTAGTAACGAAGGAGGTGATGTGGTTCTTATATCATGGGAAACATTATCTTGCCTAAAGAAATTTGAACATATACATCTGGATAAATTCACAAAGGCCCTTGTAACAAAGGGTACATGGAAATTGATCAATCCAATAGGTCTATGGAAAGAAATATTATATAGCAAGTATATTGCTCTAACCTCGATAAAGGATTGGATTGGAAACCCCCTTAAATCACATAAATGGAGCACAGGGTCTAGAAGGCACTATCTCAAGCAACACACTCTGTCACAAAACACCTATATTGGAAAATAAGTAATGGAGAAAGGGTCAGGATGGGAATATATTATTGTGTGTGACAAGACTCAAGCTACAAAATGTCGATGCAAATGGTAGACAAAATTAGAACTAGAAACCTTCTCACCCTTCACCAAGTTGCAAAAGAACTAGGGATCTCTCCACAATATCGGAAAATTACACAAGGCACAGGAATATATATGGATATGAAGGTCAACCCTGGACATAATACATAAAAATTTTGAATGAAGTAGGGGTTTTGCTTAGGTAGGAGGAAGAAAAACTACTCTAGGGAGCCAATCTATTGATTGTAATATATAGCATGTGTCTAAGCTATATAATTCAACACCCAACCACTAACCAAGGAGTTTGAAATTGGAAATGGACAAACTATGGAAATCATTGACCCCTCTCAAGACTATTTTGCATCCACGATTGGCCATAAAAGGGGCAATTCCAATATGGGATATGCTAAAAGGACATGATAGGAATGGATCAAGCAAGTGCACATTATGTGGGGAACAAGCGCAGACAATGAATCACTTATTTTTATTGATTCATTGTCATTTAAAGGAGATCTAGATTGTAGCATAACAACTTCGCAAAAGTCACCTCAATGGTCAAGTGATAACATATGAGATGCCTTGGAACAATGGATGGACCAAAAAGGGTTGGAGGATTCATGATTGACATTTGAGATAATGTGGTCTATTTGGCTAGTAACAAACAAAAGTATTTCCAAGGCCACTCTCTAAACATTTATGGGATTTTCTATAAATTGAAGACAAGTAAAAACCCCTTTCCCTTAATGAAGCCTCCAAAACAACCCCGAAACCTAGTCCCTCTAGTATTTGATCTCATTATAACTTATTGTTTCCATCTAGTATTTGATCTCATTATAACTGACTATTTTTAACAAGGCCTCTCATGGAAATCTGAGTCTTAGCAAGGTTAGAAGAGGGCTCATAACATCCATGGGAAGGAAATTATCTTTCAAACCAAGCATTGATGAAGTGATAAATAGTAAAATTGACCTAACAACAATAGATTCATTGTTAGACTTAACATGGGAAGCATGTATCAAGGAGCTGGAAAACTATGAGAACTCTCAAATTCCTATAAATTAAATCATGGGCTCCAATTCAACAATAGACATTGTGCATCATGCTTGTAGTGCCCACTCTAGTTTCCTGACCCTTATATGACATTATCTTAGATACCTTATTCTATGAGGAACTCAGGTTGAGGATCTAGAAACGTGACTCTATTATTAGTGAGTGTGATGGTTATTTATGTTCTTTATTGATATTATGATTACGATATAATTAATGGTTATGTGTACTCTCTATTGATATCATGATGGTGATAGTAGTAAATGATAGACATGTTTTCTATTGATGTTATAATGATGGTAGCTTTGATCTATATGTATGGTTCCATTAAGGTTATGATGATGCTAACCATGATG
>APFE030962563.1:376656-394808 GCA_000404065.3 Pinus taeda | reverse complement strand
TAAATATAATCAAGGAATAAAAACTAGGTAAATTTACATCAAGGGTAAATGATGTTAGAAACCGAGGTAATTAAAAAAATAAATAAAACTTGGGATTAAGAGAATCATAGGAAGAAATAAAATAGATTACCTTAAAAACTCTACCCTTCCCATGTTGGAAATTACTAGGTAGATTATGTGGTTTAATTAGGTAAAAGGGGAAAGAGGGACATAATTGTAAGGATAAAGATTAATCCTAAACTAATTAAACCTAATTAAGAAAAGAGGAAGGTGAATTAAAATAAGAATAATAAATTAAATTTAGAGAAATGTAGAGAACCTTCATGTGGTAACAACAAACATAAGAATATCCATCTAAGAGATAACCTGAGTTAAATTAGGGAGTAGATAGAGGATCAAATCTTGACTCATTAATTGACTTTAAGTAATGACCACAAATTAAGGAATAAAAAGGGGGGATAAAGAGGCAACTGGGAGAAGAAATATGAATTTTATTGAGGTGAGCAAAATATTAGTTTTAAATAAAAAATTAAGTAAATAATTTTGGGAAACCCTTGATGAGAGAGTGACACATGGGTGGGTGAATAATCAAGCTATTGAAATAAAAAAATAATTAGTTATGCATGACATGCCAAGTGTCACCTATGAGGACTCCTATAAAAGAAGGGGCAAGCCATGAGAGAAGGGACCGTTAGGGGGAAAACCCTATTGTTGGATGGTTGAGACTATGTCGTAGCAGTGATTACGATCTTATAGTGAGTTTGGTAAGGTAGAGGATTTTAGAGAGGGGACTCTGGAGCCAAGGAGTGCTATCCTCTACCAGTTATTGCATCCCTCCATTGTACAACCCCATTGCAGCTCGGGGGTCCGCAGGGAAGAAGAGTACCCAAGGAGTAGGCTGGGAGGTTAACCGGTGAGTCATCGCATTCGGTTCAAGTACGCCGTCATTCACTCTCGGAGGGACCAGTAACAAGGGAATACAAGTAACAGAAAAGCAAGTGGAGTCTCGTCTTATGGTGAACGGTACATATGTGTGGCAATATTATTTGGTATGATTGCTTTATGGTCTTAGTTAAATGTATGTAAATTTTATGATATGTGTCCTGAAATGAATTTCATAAATATGTTAGACCGTGTTGATTTAAATTGAATTCCCAATGTGTTTCACTTCTGGTTGTATTTTGTTGTGGTTTAAAAATAAAAATAAAAAATGTATATAATCTGGGTGTGGGGTCCTTACAATGCTCGCATCAATAAGTTTAGAGGAAAAAGGCATAACTTTCAACATACATCCTTCATGCATTTATCTAGAAAATTCAACACTAAAGAAAATCCACAAGTAAAAGAAACTACACATTTAATACCAAGTACACTTCACATAGGGCACTCCATCGAGGGCCTCTCTTCCTAAAGTTGGAGTTTTATTTTCAGAATATATGACCAAGGTGAAACTATTTTAGATAAACAAATCCTAAAAGGTACACTTGGAATGATAGAGTAGGTTGTTATGTTTAAGAAGGTAGTACTCTAGATATTTTTTGTGAAATCCCTTTGGATATTAGATTAACCAGAAGCATATGTGTAAGTTGTTTTGACAAGTCCGCATAATATTTGTCGTATCATTATTGTATATGAGTGCTGCTTTTATAATAAAAATGAGTAAACCTCTTCATTTTGGAAAAATACATACAGAGCTTCATACAAGAGGTATTGCGGTCAATCCTCCATGTTGGTTACATGTGTTGTGTGCCATATACATACATATGCATATAAGTGCCTAGAGATTTTGTCCACAATGTTTTTTCTTCTAAAATAAATAAATATATGACAATTTGAACTTTGGCAATGTGGATACTCTAATGGATGTAGTACAACGATTAATGGAGGTATAAACAATGAAGACATCCTATCTAGGATCATTCAAAAACATATAAGGCTCAACTCTCAACATGCCAGAAGGTAAGGAGACTGAATACATGTCTCTATCTCTTTTTCTCCACACACAGAATGAGAGCACTAAAAGAGGTCGCAACCCAACCTGGTAAGAAGACCCATCCTTTGTCAATTCAATGAATTATTTCATCCAACAAAAAGAGGCCATTCAAAACCTAGATGTCCATTGATTTTGAGGCCTACGTAAATTTGGGGTGTATTTGTCCTTTCAATCAAAAGAAGCAACATGTTTAGGACACAAAAAGGGAATTTCCATCACAAGCTAAGATAACCAAAGAAAAAGTGTGTAAAAAGCAAGAACACAATAAATTTAGTCTCGGGTGAAGATATTTGAATCAATCATGTAGTGGAAATGGTCGGCAAAAACCTTATAGGGAGATTTTTTTATCAACAATCTCATAATCCACTCTGAGGGGTTCGATGAAGAAAACTTGAGGAGCAACAACTAGGATACTTTCTACACTTTCACATATTAGCAACAAGGCAGATGGCCTTCAATTTTCACTCCATTGAAGATGCGAATGTAATTTTAAGTAGACATTAAAGGTGGAGGGCTTCAATTCTATCATTGAGTTAATGGAGTCCATGCTTTGACCCAAGGTGGAGAACCCCTATGTATAACTAGTTTGGGTTAAATTGCCAGGACTTAAAAATTTTGGTTTGAAGACATGTTCAAAGCATTTGGGAATTCTCTTGGTACTTTCTTGAAGCATATGAAAGCAATAAGTCCACCTCCCCATGCACAATAACAAGAATCTTGGTAGAGGTTGATTTACAAGAAGGTTAGCTAAGGAAATAACATTTGGGGCTTAGCGGATGAATCACTACCAAGCAATAGATTATGAAGCAATACCTTAAGCTTGTGCCCAATACCACTCATATGGCATTTAGCAAATGATTATAAGCTCAAGTTCACCAAGAAAGCATGCGTGAGGAAGGAGCCAATCTCAAATTCTTCTACATAAAGGATTTTGTCACCTTTCAAGGAAGTTGGTCAAAGTTCCAAGGTTGAGGACCAAAGAAAAGATGCTTAAGTAATGGAGGCTCAATTGCTTCAATTACTAGGATCCCAAGCTAGGCTAGGGCATGAACAACTCAAAAAGCTTCTTCAAACAAGCCCTAGAATTTTCCCATAAACACATAACCCTCTTGTAACTCTTGTATGCCAATTGCATCTCCTCCCCTCCAGATGATTTCTAAAGCAAAAGTTATAATAATGAAGGGAACACGGAGTTAGGAGAAGGAATTAACCATATTCCCCCCAAAATACTATCCACTAGCCTTGATCCATCTTAACTCTGGATATAGCAAGTGACGAGAGGAATCAAATCTCTTGATAGAAAAACCTCTTTTATCCCTCTAGGCACTTGGTAGATCCAGACTTAAGATGGATCTAGGTTGGTTTAATTCCCCCTTTTAAATAGGCTATATTCCACATGAATACCATGGGTTTTCAATACCATGGGCCATTTTTTTTTTATTATGATTTTATTTTTATAGGGTTATTTTTACTTTCTTTATTTTTATTTTTATTTTGTTTTGACGCCAATTAAAAAGTTTACATTACATTTATTTAATCTTTATTTAATTTAATTTTTTATTTTAATTTAATTTATTTGTTATGTAATTTGAACTTAGTTCAAATTGTTACATAACATGTAACAACACCTCTCCATGATGAGCTCTAAGAGCACCTTTAGTGCATAATAATTATAAATATAATTAATTAATTATTTTTTTTTTTTTTTTTAATGTTTTTGATTTTATTTGATTTTTAGTTTTATGTAATTTGGCCAAATCATTTAGGGTACATTACAATATCTCCCTCATACTTTTTTCTTTTAGATTTAATTTAAAAAATGTTAGAAAATAAAATTAAAATACAATATTTTGATTTTGAAATGAGTTTTGGTTTTTGGGATCTTATATTAATGCCAAACCATGGTATTGGCCCATGGTATTGTAACAAAGTCTAAATAAAGTTAATAATATCCATGTTAAAATGGGGTGAATATCCATGATTATAAATCTTCTTATATCATAAGTTACTTGTAAAGTATAAGTTTTTATGTTGCTTATTAATTAAATTTAACATAATGCTTACATATCATATTTTTACACATCTCCTTTATACGTTTTGTTTTTATTAATTAAATTAAAAATGTTAAAAATAAAATTAAAATAAAATATTTAAAAAATGTTGACATACAACTTTCTTACATTACATCTAATTCCTACAACTCTCTCCCAACTACTGGTGTATACACCACCTATACCTCCTTTTGTTTTTAGATTAAATTAAAAAAAAGGTTATAAAATAAAAGATAAATAAATATTAAAAATTTGACATACATTTTCTTCATTCTTCTAATCTCCTGACACACTCCCCAAACTGGGTTGTAGAGCGCCTCTCGATGCACTAAAATTAAATAAAAAAAAAAATGTTATAAAAAATTAAATAAATATTAAAAAATGTTGACATACAACCTTTCTTACATTAATCTATTCCCCACTATCTTCCCAAAACTGGGTTGTAAGAGGTTCTCTACGCACTAAAAAAGGAAATTCTCCAACCCCAGAACTAGAAAGAAATAATATGGCATAAATAATCTCATTGTTGAGAAAGTGTAACTAGATTTGGTTTTCACAAATTGCAATTATAATTTTATAATGAAGAAACAAATGTTTATTGTATTCCTTGCATCATAGGTTTCATGAGCAAAAAGTGTTTTAGTTAGGTCAAATACTTCTTCTTTATATCTTTAAGATTTATGAATATAATTAAAAATGTTATGTTACACAAGTAAAACCCAACTCCAAGACGTTGTCACTATCTCTCTCAGCGAAACGAAAAAACAGTCTCCATATGGATATGTCGGCCCAGAGAAAGGATCTTATGTGGGCGTACAAGTTATCCCATGAGCCACTATAAGTATGTAAGTGATCTTGCTCCAAAAGGACAAGAAGAAAAATTCGATATCTCTACGAATCTCACGAGTGATGCGAAAGCAATCGAATATGAACCATATCTATCCTATAGTAATCCTATAGCAATTTTCATCATAGTGATGGGAAGAAAATTGCGAAATATGTATATCTCTATGTCGGGTTAAGGCAACCTTTGTTTCATCACTACGAAGAAGATTTTCATCACAGTTTCGGGTACACTCTGTCTCATCACGTGTGCAAATGAACCAGTCACTGTCTTAGGACAATATCCATACAAGGAGATATATAAAGCATGATTCTGTGATAAAGAAGACCGAAGATAGAGCATTCTTGTCAGGTGAGAATCCTGAACTGTGGGATATATTGCAAAGGAGGAGAACAGGACAATGTTAAGGTTTCAGAGGTCGAGATTCTCCAGTACTACGACAACTAGAAGGAGAAGGATCTTAGAGGTTTGCAAGAAGAATTACTGTGCAGAATCTATGAGATAGTGACAAGTGTCTTGGAAGTAAGCTTGGGTCAAGCAGTTTTGTTAAGGGTCTTGGTATTCGTCAATTAGATATCTATAAGAAGAGATGGAAGGGTTTTCGTTCCCTGGCTTGAACCCTACATTTTGTGTACGTGTATTTTGTTGATTTTTTTCATAATTGTTTGATGATTGAAGAACAAGAAAACATAAAGATGTTGACTAAAGAAAATAAAAGACATCACCAACAATTGTCAATGACGATGGAAGAATCATTAATAATAATTTGCCCTAGATTCTTCAACATGGTATTGGAGCTATGGTTAATACAGGGCATGAAGAAGATCAATTATACCATGAAGAGGCTTGCAAAGAAGTGCTCATCATTAGCATTTAAGTGACACTTATTCAGTTTGAAGGCTATCCTCAGTCATGGATTCGTCTACATTGATTGGTGAAGTATTACCTCAGCCACGATGCCACCCTCAGACCTTAACACATGATCAATTCAGGAATTCTGGAGTTGGTCTCATTATACAAAGGATCTCGAATAAGTTCAAAAAAAAAATATCTTGCAATCTCCGAAGGACTCTGTTCATCAATGGATAATGTAATGAGGATCTCGGTGCAGGCATACTAGACGCAATCTCTGTCTCGACATATTAAACAGACGCAACATATCCATCATAATGAAGATCTAAATGAAGGAATAAAATCACATTCATGGTCTCGGTATACTCGTGGTAAAAGGATCTCATAGTAACTTACCTTGTCTCGACATTTTGAATGCATAACTATAATCACGGGCTCACTGTCTCGGCATGTTTGACGAGGATCGCACAAAAGTACACACAATCTTACCATACATATCATGAAAAGGATCATACACTCTCGGGTATTAGTGATCCTATAGTAATGTCCATTGTCTCGACATCCAAGAAATCGTATAAACACAATCATGATCATAATGAAGGCAGAGCTACAAATCTCAGTACAACTCTCATGGATATATAAATATCTCAATATAGATTTCGTTGGTATAATGGTGATCTCAATAATTCCAGTGAAGGTGTAGTAACTCTCAGTAAAGGTGCAGAAACAATCTCAGAAAAATGTACAATGATGATTTTGGTGATAGTGTAGCTATCATGACTTCAATAATGCAATAATATTAACCTCGTTTTGCCGCATGAAGTCCTGGTGATGACACAATATGCTAATTGCATACCACTTCCGTAAAGTCACAATTTGGAGATAATGTTGTTAAAGCATAAATGTACTTGGGCCTTCTCTAAAAAAGTGTCTCAATGTTAACTCCCCTATTCTGGGCAAGTAGGAATAGGTCTCAGTGCCATAAGGAGTCAAAGCACCTTAAAGATGAATTAGGAGTCAAGATTCTCTCAAAGCCATTTTGGTGATGTCAAAATCACAAATGTCATGCTATGGTGCTAGAAGGTCTCCAAGGAAGTCTTGATAAAAGGATACCAGCAGGTAGCTCAAGCAAAGGAAGCATCAAGGTCTCGTGACATCATCACAACGGTGATTAGATTCACAAGGATAAGTAAGATACCTCATTCATCAACTTAGTGTTTCCATGGAAGAAGGCAAGTTGAAGGAAATAACTTTGCGAAACTCAAACATTTAAAGAAGGCTCATCTTGCAACAAAAGGGAAACATCTGTCAGCTAAGGATATTTAAAGATCCTCAATATTCTCTAATGGAATCTTCACTAGAAGATTCAATGATCTAGGGATGAAGCAAGTGTTTCAATAGAAAATCTTTCAATCAAGAAAGTTGCTGAAAGAAGCCTAGACAACCTAAAGGTAAAATGAGGTATGTATTTAATTTTATAATATCATGTTGTATGGTTGCAGGGAATATGGATCAATACTTTTATCTTAGCATGATCGAAGGAAAAGGATCTCCTACTCTGAAAGGATGTAGAATGGCATAAGTCACACTAGATGAAATCAACATAATATGTCCTCATATAAAGTATGAGGTGGTTGACTACGATTACAAAAATATGATTAGAAACCCCCGAGAATGGAATGTGTGAGGAAGGAAGAGATTGTAAACTATGCAACCATGATGAAGGTGATCGACATCCAAAAGACCAAGAAGAGTTGACTAGGAAATCTCCTGAAATGGTATGAAGACTTTGATGAAATTCTGAAAAAGATGGAGACCCTTGACAGCAAATATCTTTTGGAAATGTGTCAACATGTATGCAGGATGTTGATACTTACTAAAAGGATGTCATGATAAAGAGCAATCTCGAAAGGTACGATTTGGTTTCTTGAACGATATCTGGATGAGTTCATGTAGGGCTACTGGAACAAGAATTGTAAGTACAAGTACAACCAACATTCATGCAGTGGATGGAAACTCCTGATAGAAGCATGATGAAAAAGAAGTAGCCAAATGAAGAAGGTTCCAAATATGCACCAAGGAAAGAAGTTGATCAAGAAGCTGAAGGACCAACGAAGAAGCTGCTGATGGAAAGGAGAGTCCCTTATTAAGAGGGAGCTTGGGCAAGTTCCCGGTCAAAAGGAGCTTGGGTACATTCCTTTATAGGAATGGGCATATCTTCCCTAGTTGAGATGGAGAAATAGACATGACATTTTTGTCTTCATTTTGAAGAAAGAATAGAGGATTGAGTAATCATCTAGCATCCGATGTTCTTTGAGGATGTGTAGGGCATCCAAGACAAGAGTAGGCATGAGGATTGATATTCTTTGAGGGATGGGAACCCACAATAAGAATAGTCCTAGAAGGACATACTCAGTGAACACCCGGGTGGGTATGTACTTAGAGAGACAATGATAACAGTGTCTAAAGTCATTGGTCTCGCCAACATTGTGATCTGATCTATTGTAAGATAGAACAGTGAATCAAGGCCTTACTATCTAACAATGTTGGTTATATGATGCTATACAAATGGATTACTAGTTCGACTCTTCTTGATAGATCTCTTCTATATTGGGAATAACCATGTACAATGTATGAAAACCTCCCTAGTTAAGAGGGAGTGTTGAAGAAAGTGTAACTAGGTTTGGTTTTCACCACAAGTTTTAATTATGATTTTATAATGAAGAAACAAATGTTTATTGTATTCCTTGCATCATGGGTTTCATGAGCAAGAAGCGTTTTACATAGGTCAAATACTTCTTCTTGATGTCTTTAGGATTTATGAATATAATTACGAAATGTTATGTTACACAAGTAAAACCCATACTCCAAGATGTTGCACTATCTCTCTCAGCTAAACGAACAAAACAGTCTCCATATGGGTATGTCGTCCCAGCCCAAGGATCTTATGTTTGCCTACAAGTTATCGCATGAGCCACTATAAGTATGGAAGTGATCTCACTCCAAAAGGACAAGAATAAAAATTCAATATCTCAACGAATATCCAAGTAATGTGAAAGCAATCAAATATGAACCATATGTATCACATGTTTCGGGTTAAAGTAATCTCTATTTCATCACAATGATATAAAGAAATTTGCAATATATATATATATATATACATATATCTGTCTCGGGTTAAGGCAACCTTTGTTTCATCAGTATGAAGAAGATTTTCATCATAGTTTGGGTATACTTTGTCTCATCACGTGTGAAAATGAACTAGTCACTGTCTTAGGACAATATCCATACAAGGAGATATATAAAGCATGATTATGTGATAAATAAGACTGAAGATAGAGTATTCTTGTCAAGCGAGAATCTTGAACTGTGGGAAATATTGCGAAGGAGGAGAACAAAATAGTGTTAAGGTTTCAGGGGTTGAGATTCTCCAGTACTACGACAATTAGAAGGAGAAGGATCTCAGAGGTATGCAAGAAGAATGGTTGTGCAGAATCTACGTGTTAATTTAGGCAACAATGGTATGTTCTATGCTTTGGAGCAATTTTACTTCAATTTCTTTATTAGCCCAATATCAATATTTGGATTAACAATCACATCAACATGATAGTAAAATGTAGATCAATAGTCAACATTTAGCCTCGCTTTCTGTGCCCATAAATGCGGCCTGCCGGGACAGTTCCTCCACCAAAATCGCAGTCAAAGATGGTCAACGCAACCCAAAAACAATCTCTAAAATTTGGTCAAACTTGTTCAATGCCTAGAACAAAAAATTTACCTTCCTTTCTTTCGCACGTGTGGAGAGAGAGACTGCTCATAAATTCGTACTTGATCAATGAGGAAAGAGAGAGATGTGTGAAGATGAGTGTGTCCAAATGGAGCCATGTCACATTCTATTTATATGAAACATTGAGGATGAATAGACGTGACTGTTCGACTTCTGAGCCTACATAAGTTCGTTGGTTGACCTTGACAATTTGTCCATAATCAAAATATATTCATAACTTCATTTGTACATGTCAGAATTAGACAATCTTAGATCAATCCTACACCTCTCGGAGAGAGGTATCTAAGAAAAATATCCGTTGTCATAAATAAGATGACCCATGTGGAGTTTGGCCCTAGTTGTCAATTTTAACACTCCCTCTCAACTAGGGAGAACTCCATCTGCTAATCTATACTATCTCTGCCATCAATGCACTGTTTTGCACTTCTCTACTCTATTATGCTGAACTACTACGAAAAAGAAGTGATCGAGTCAGTCCCAAATAAAAAAGAAAGTGTCTCATACCACTCTTAATAACATGAAGTCAGTTCCAATCAAAAGAGAGTGTCTCATACCACTATTACTGACCTGAAGTCAATTCCCATCGATCCCAAATCAATATCGATCATCCTAGAATAGGGAGTATGGTAATATACCATGTGTCCATTAGTAGTACTATGGTCCCTATCCTCATTGGCCAGATGAGAGGTACTTCCCATGAGTGCTAGACTGCATGGGTCGGATGTCTCAACAAGAAAAGGATGAACCACTCGTCCTGTCTACATGTCGCCAAGGGGTATCACACGGGAAGGTTGAACCACTCACCCTTACACAACAAACCACTAGGGGAAGGCTGAACCACTCAACCTATGGTTGCTTATCGCTCCAAGAAGTACCCCAAGCCCCTCGGAGCTCCCAGAGCTCAATGTCCATCTCATACAGGACCCTCATAAGAGGGTCTCTCCACGACTCCAAGTCGTTCTTGAAAGACCAAGAATTTGACCTTCCCTAGGGGCTTTGTTAGAATATCGACGACTTTCTCATCAGGCCCAATGTGATGAAGCTTTATTGCTCCTCGTTGTACCATATCTCGAATAAGGTGGTACTTGATATCTATATGCTTGGAGCGATCACGAAACATGAGATTCTCTGATAATTGAATCCCACTCTAGTTGTCGTAGAGGATCACGGTGGTATCCAGCACATGTCCAAACAAATCACTGAAGAGCTTCCTCAACCAAATAGCTTCACAGGAGGCCATACTAGTCGCTGTGTATTCGGCCTCGGCGGTGCTCAAGGCAACTGATTTCTGCTTCCTGCTTATCCAAGATATCAAAGCAGAACCCAAAGAAAACAACATCTAGAAGTGCTCTTGCGATCAAACACACTGCCAACCCAATCAGCATCAGAATAACCATGCAGCCTCACATCTTCAATAGTGTATCTCAGTCCATGAGTGATTGTGCCCCGAAGATATCTCAGAAGATTCTTGGCAGTAATCCAATGTATATGATGATGATCAACCATGTATTGGCTCAATGTGTTAATTGCAAAACATATGTTCGGATGGGAGTTCACCAAGAACATCAGTGCTCCTAGGAGTTGACGATACTCAGAAGCATTTCCCAATTTAGGTCCAATAGCACTACCACATAACTTCTTAAAGTTAAGATCCATTGGGGTAGTCACAGGCTTGTAGTCCACCATCCTAAATCTTTCCAATATCTTCACAACATATTTTCCTTGAGATAGGAAATTTTCACTTGGCTTTTGCCAGACATCCAACCCTAGGTGGTAGTGCATCAGTCCTAGGTCCTTCATCTCAAATTCAGAAGCCAACTCCCTCCTACATTTGTGAATGAGAGGGTCTGCACCTGTCAGAAAGATGTCATCCACATAAAGTACCAAAATGAGAGGTTTATTATTTTCAACCTTAAAGTAAAGGTTCAGTTTGACTTCATTTCTAGTGAATTTCAACTTCATTAGATAGCTATCTATCATCTCATACGAAGCTCAGAGTGCTTGCTTCAATCCATAGAGAGCTTTCTTCAACTTGCATACATGAAATTCCTGATCATGAACCTCAAACCCCTCGAGTAGTTCCACAGACTTCCTCTTTGATTGAACCATGGAAGAAAGCGGTCTTGATGTCCATCTGATGTAGGTTCCATCCTTGTGAGGCAACAAGGGCTATGATTGAGCGGATGGCGGTGTATCTAGCAATAGGTGCAAATATCTCATCATAATCTACACTTTCCTTTTGAGAGAAGCCTCGAGCAACAAAGAGAGCCTTGAACTTTTCTACACTTCCATCAGCTCCATGCTTGATTTTATAGAGCCACTTGGATGTGACAACTGATTTGTCTTGGGGTCTAGGGACCACATTCCAGACATCATTCTTCATAATTGCCTCATATTCTTCATTTATAGCATCCTTCCATACTTGTTGCTTCACAACTTCTTCGAATGATTCAGGCTCATTTTGAATGATAGTGCTCATGCCGGTCAAATATTCTTGATACCTGTTCGGCTTCTTGCTTTCATGGAAAGTCCCCCTTGGTGCAATGTGTCTCTCAGCATATTCGAGAGTCTCCCTAAGCCATGAGGATCTCCTTTTGGAGGAGGAGGGCTCATGAGGAGGAGGATCATAGGATCCATAGGTTCATCAACATCAGGGATCGTTTCGTCCTCTTTTTCACACTAATTTCTTGTGTCAGCTTCTTTGTCCTGCCTTAGGATGGGAAGGTTGCTGACCTTCCTGAGGACCATATCTTCGTCGAAAGTAACATCATGACCCATCTCAACTTCCTTTTGATCAACCACATAAATTCTATATCCCTTAGAATTTTCACTATAACCCACAAAGATTCCTTTCTTCTCAGATGCACCCAATTTGCTTCTTTTCTCTTTCGACACATGAAAATATATGAGGCTTCCAAAAATTCAAAAATGAGAGATATTGGGTTTCTTACTAGTGAACATTTCTTTGGGAGTCTTTGAGTCCAATGCTTGATGAGGGCATCAATTTTGAACATACACGGTATTCGATGCTTCAGCCCATAGAAACTTCGGAAGGCCTTGATCATGAAGTGTGGCACAAACAACTTCTACAATAGATTGATTCTTCCTTTCAACCACACCATTCTGCTCGGGGGTGTATGGCGTTGTAGTCTCCCCCTTAATGCCAACTTCTTTGCAATAATCTTGGAATTCATTGGATTCGTACTCGATCCCATTATCAATGCTCAAAATCTTGATTTTCTTCTTGAATTGGTTTTCGATCAAGGCTTTGAAGTGTTGGAACCAGGTGAACACTTCATCCTTCTTCTTCAAGAAGTAGATCCAGGTCTTGCGAGAATAATCATCCGTAAAGGTGAGATAATATAAGTATCCTCCCAAAGAGTTTACAAGCATCATACCAAATATGTCGGAGTGGATCAATTGCAATATGTCTGGTCTTTCGATTACTTGAGGGGAATGGTCCCCTTAAGTTTTCCTTCGGCACATCCCAAACATACACCTTCATCCTCTACTTTGAACTCGGGCATTCCTATCACATCTGTCTTACATCGGGTAAGGCCTTATAATGAAGATGGACGAACCTCCGGTGCCATAGTTTAGATTGTAGAGATGTGTCGCAAGACATGGCTCCCAATGGACTTCCTCCAATTTGATATAAAGTGTCAACCATAAACCCAAGAGTAAAATCATCTTTAAAATTTCTTTTACAAACACATACCTTTCCATCAATAAAAGCCAATTTGAATCCTTTGTCTTCCATTGCCGAAATGGACACTAGGTTCTTGAGATAAGGTACATAGAGTACTTCTTGCAAATGAATAGTGTTACCTTGATTCAATTGAAGGGTAACATTTCCTACTCCCTTCACGGGATAGGTGACATTGTCGCCAAGGATGATCTCCAAGTTTGTCACCTTTTCTATCAGATTAGAGAGGGCTTCCTTGTATCCGGTGAAGTGCCTTGATGCACCACTATCAATCAACCAATTTCCCAAAGTGTCCAGAGGAGAGGCAGTGGAGAGGGCCAATATAAGATAATACTCTTTTTGCTTATTGTTAACAACATTGGATTCTTCATACCTAGAGTTCCTTGATTTCTTGGAGGGTCGACCATTTCCTTGATGTCTTGCATTCATTTTTCCCTTGCCATTGGGCCTGCCATTCCTTTGATCATTGATGTTGAAGTTGCCCCTGGAATGATTGTGATCATCATCATGCGATGTGTCTCTTCTATTTGGACACTCCCTTTCATAGTGGCCAAACTTATTGCAGACAAAGCATCTTCCCTTCCTTCCATTTTTGAATCTCGGTATTCCTTGACTTTGCTTCTTTGAACCTGCATTGTTCTTCCTCTTGGCATGAACGAAGAATGCAGTGGGGTTGCTTCTATTAGAAGGCATTTCTTGCTCCACCATTCTTGTTTCTTCTTGAATGTATCTCGACATCATTTCTTCAAATCCTGGAATTCTATCATTGTTGAGTATGGTGGTTCTAAATACATACCACTCAGGGGGGAGTCCTCCAAGGGTGGTGAGAGTAAGTTCCCTGTCAGGAATTACTTCTCCAATCGAGAGTAGATCATTATTGATCTCAGTAACACTCAGGAAATAGGATAGCATGTCCTCGTCCTTGCCCTTCTTAATATCCTTGAACTTATTCTTGAGAAATAAAATTTGATTAGCATTACTAGCCTTGAACATGTCGACCAACCTGTCGTAGATCTACTTGGAGGTCTTCAATTCGGAGATATAGGCCACCAGATGCTTGTCAATGGAATCCCTGATAATCTTCTTCGCTTTGACTTCAGCCCTATTGTACTTGGTCTTCGTAACAATGGGTGCATTTGAAGGAGGCTTAGGGATTTTACCATGCACATAATCCATCACTTCTTTTTCTTCCAAGGTCAAATGAAGAGACATCTTCCATCCATGATAGTTAGATTTATCATGGAGCTTGTCTTCAGTTGGGAAGTAGGATGAGGAACCCATTGAGCCTTCTGTCCTTGTCCAACTGCCTTTGGTGACTGCTCTTTCACTCTCGCTTAGGCTTTGTCTACAACTCAACTCTGATTCCATGTTAATTTTAGGCAACGATAGTATGTTTTATGCTTTAGAGCAATTTTAATTCAATTTCTTTATTAGCCCAATATCAATATTCAGATTACCAATCACATCAACATGATAGTAAAATGCAGATAGAACATAAACATAAACACTAGAAGACAAGCCCAGACAAGAGGACACAAGATGTGGCACCTGCTAGGGACAAACCCCAATGTCGGGAAACCTTTGATCAATTCTTCTTATAGTCTTCAATAGTTCAACAGAGAGAGATAGTGCAATTTATAAATCTGATAATTTATAATAGCAGTGAAAGAGCCCTAACCAGAAAAGTCAACGTTGGTCAACAAGGCAGATTTGACCCTCAACAAGATGAATCAACCCTCAAAACAATGTGAAATCATGCTAGTGAAAGTCTGATCAAACAGTCCACCTGCGGTCAGCCCTAGTTGCAGTTAATGCTAGTCAACAAACAATGTTTAGCCTCGATTTCTGTGCCCAGAAATGCGGCCTGCTGGGACAGAGTTCCTCCACCAAAAGTCGCAATCAAAGATGGTCAAACTTGGTCAACACCCATAATAGAAAATTTGTCTTCCTTTCCTTCACACATGTGGAGAGAGAGACTGCTTAGAAATCCATACCCAATCAATAAGGAGAGAAAGAGATGTGTGAAGCTGAGTGTGTCCAAATGAGGCTAAGTCCCCTTCTATTTATATGCAACGTTGAGGATGAATAGACGTGGCTATTGGGCTTCTGAGTCTACATAAGTTTGCTGGCCGACCTTGACAATTTGTTCATAATCAAAATAAATTCATAACTTCATTTGTACATGCCGAAATTGGATAATCTTTAGATCAATCCTACACCTCTCGGAGAGAGGAATCCAAGAAAAATATTAGCTATCATAAATAAGATGACCCATGTGGAGTTTGGCTCTAGTTGCCAATTTTAACACTATGAGATAGTGATAAGTGTCTTGGAAGTAAGCACGGGTCAAGTAGTTTTGTTAAGGGTCTTGGTATTCGTTAATTAGATATCTATAAGAAGAGATTGAAGGGATTTCCTCTCAAGAGAGGTTTTGCCCTGGCTTGAAGCCTACATCTTGTGTACGTGTATTTTGTTGATTTTCTTCATAACTGTTTGATGATTGAAGAACAAGCAAACATAAAGAAGTTAACTAAAAAAAATAAAAGACATCACCAACAATTGTTAATGACGATGGAAGAATGTAAGTATGCTTTTGATCACACACCACAAAAGGATGATAAGGAAAATAGAGATAAGGGTTTAGGTCAATCATCTGCAACTTAGGAAGAAAAACATTTATCCTCTAATACTATTATATACTTAGGGGGGGTAATATGGGGTACAAAGGGAGGTACCCAAGGTAATAATGTAATAATGGGATGGGCCATAGTAATAAATAAGGTGGTTAACCTATATCATGTAAGGGACCACAAGTAATTAGTAATAATGTAATGGGCCCATGGTATTAGTTCGATGGTATGAGGGAACCATAGTAATGACCCATGGTATTGTATGTATGAGGCCTACATAGAGGCTAGAGACTCCACATGGAGAGATGAAATAATTGTGTCAAGGAATGTCAAGGAATATTGTATGAACATGCATATGGCTTGTGGAGTGTTCTCCTTCCCTAAGGAGTGAATGTATGGTGTTGCCCTACCTTAAGGGTTTGATATTAATAAAGTGAATCATTTCTATCTATTTTGATCTTGTTATTATTGGGTATATTTTTTATTTCTCATATATTCTCGGTCAGATCTATAACAAGTGGTATCAGAGCTATATTTCCGGGTTAGAGCTATAACAAGTGGTATCAGAGCACTTTCTTGGGCAAACAGTGGAGAATTTTTTTTTATTTATTTTTTGCAGGATTTCGGGGGCGACGAGTTTGCAAATCAGATCTGTACATTTTGGTGCAAGATCTGCAAAATCTAATTGTAGATTTGGATTCTATGTGGAAAAATACCCGATTTCAAAAAAAAAATCGGTCGAATCGGACTCCGGATGAATGAGATATCGTTAATTCAAAAATCAGTGGGGTTACAGACAATTTTTCGGGGCAGCAAGTTTGCGGCACAGATTTAGACGTCCTAGTGCAAGATCTGCAGAATCTAATTGCAAATCTGAATTCTTTGTGAAAAAATACCCAATTTCAAAAACAAATCAGTCGAATCGGAGTCCGGATGAGAGAGATATCGCTGATTTAAAATCAACATTTTTTTGCAGAAATTTTGGTGACGACGCGCGGGTTGCAGCGCAAATTTAAAATTCCAGTGTCTGGATCAAGATTTCTATCACATGGGCAGATGCAGAATGATTGTTCCATTTCTGAAAATAGGTTATAATAGCGATTCTGAGCAATATTGACGGAACTGTGACAATTTCAAATTTTCTCCAAGTGAATTTTTTCAGAACCCTCTTCATGGCGGTTCTTTTTAAAAATACATAAAAAAACACAAGTCATTATGGGCACATAATTGGAGAACTTTTGTAGTGTTTAATTTTGAAGATGAGGCAGCCACATGGTGGGGATTACTTAACCAAAAGAAGTGTTCCAACCTGCCCGATGAAGAATTTGAAAAATTACTTTTAGACAGATGGTCTCATGCCAGAAAACAAGATAATGAGAAACATGTGGGGCTATTTCCTACTGGTATATCCTTATTATATGTTCATGGATTGATTCAAAAGGAAAAGATCATTGTTTCTATAAATCCTAGTTGCAAGCATAATTTTATCAATGTTAACTTGGCAAAAAAATTGCAAATTCCAGCGAAACACATTGAAAACACACAAGTGGATGATGAGGATGTTCAAGTATACAAGGATTTGAAGGTTTCTATGGATAAGTATGTGTTGCATGGTGATTTTTATAATTCAGAGATGGATAATATGGATGTTGTTTTGGGATATTCTTGGATGAAATCTATGGGTACTATCAATATTAATGTGCAAAAGAAATTCTTGAAACTCTGGTATAAAAAGAAGAAAATTACATTACAGGATATTTCCATCAATAAACAGGTAGAGTCCAAGGAGGCTGAAGCAGAAGATGTTCTAGGGACTGACATATCAAATGATGAGCCAATGATGATCGACAATCAAACACAAATAGAGGTTGAAGCAGAAAATGTTACAGGTGCTGATACATCAGATGAGGGTTCAGTGGTTGAAGTAATATTAGAAGATAAGACACCACAACATGCACCAAATAACAGTCAGGCTCCAGTAAGGGGTGAATTAAAGAAAAATATACAGTGGGTTAAAACTTCAACATATCATCACCCACATCACCCCGCAAGACAACCATCAAGATGACAACCAGTTAGCCACAAGGACAACAACCCTCGCAGGACAGATAAAGAGGAGCGAAGATCCACCTACTACACATCAACACAGAAGAGCTACCACGGTCAACTTCTATCTCAAGCGAACGAGGCACCAGCGAGACTGAGGGTTCACCTTTCTCTTAGATGGCTAGATGCACATGCATGGTACCAGTGGACTACTCTTTTGAGTAGATCTTATTATTTGTGTTC
>APFE030962563.1:348771-372962 GCA_000404065.3 Pinus taeda | reverse complement strand
CCTACCTTAAGGGTTTGATATCAATAAAGTGAATCATTTCTATCTATTTTGATCTTGTTATTATTGGGTATATTTGTTATTTCTCATATATTCTGGGTCAGATCTATAACAAGTGGTATCAGAGCAATAACAAATACCCTCTTAAATCTAGAAAACCTACTATGGTCCTCACAAAAGATGAGTAGAGGTTAGCCTGTGGTAGATTGAGCATAATGTGATCTTATCCACTTCTAAAGGTAGGGAATCCCATATCACTATTTCTCAAAACAAAGCAAGAAAAGAGATTCAACAAGGAAAGAACAAAAATAAAAATGAAAAAATTAGACAAGGCCCTTAAAGAAAGATGGGCTCTCGAAGGATTCCACTGCCGAAGTCTCTAAGTCTACTAGTTAGAAACCCTCCATGCACTTTACTGATTTATTCCTGCCTACTTGTTCTATTACTTAACAAGTTATTTACAATGTAAACATTGAAAATAAACACTAGTGCATGCTCAACATATTACAGATCATCCACTGAAGGAAACAAATACAAGCACAAAAAATGACACCGTTATTTTTGGACCAATGTCCTTGGAAAAACCAATGCGGGAAAACCGGTGCAGCTATCTGAGGGTTTTCTTATTAAGCAATTTCAGAGTACAACTTGGGTGCCAAATCCGGCTTACCCAACAGAGAATGCCTTTAGTAGTAGTACCTCTCAGTCTGAGACAAATGTCCCGGCTGAAACCCCAGATAAACCCTTCGGTAGCTCAGCTCCAATTTGCACCAGAAACCCCAACGTCAACCTCTTTGGACTGTGTCAGCCTCTCTCTGCCTAGCGTTGGCCCTGCGTCACCCTGAATAGGTCTGCGTTAGCCTTAGGAGGCCCTGCATCAGCCTTCTAGCCCTCTATGTCAGCTATGTTGGCCTCTCTAAAGCACCATACAACTCCTCGCTGCCTCTGCGTGGCCCTGCGTGAACCCTAGCTGATCTCTCGACACTATCTCTGCCTCTCTGTACTCACTGCCCCTTAGCTACAACTCCGATCATTGATTCTATCTCTCTCTCTTAGCAAACCCCGCTCTAGAGAATAGAATCACTGATCATCTGATATACCCTCCAAGTGACCCTCAAGCCTCCTCTTATACTTTTATGGTTGACATATCAACGGTTGAGATTAAGTCCCTAATCAACGACTAAGATTAGATTTGGCTTGATACATGTCTTTTGGACCATTTTAACATAGTTTTATATAAATCCACATTAATATTTTAATTTCCCTAAGTTTAGACTTAGGGACTTCATTAAAAATATTAATTATTTTAATATTTATCAAACTGTTTAGAATCTGCCCAAACCCTTTCTGGGTATTGGAGATCTCATGTGCCCCAACCTCTCCACCAAATTTCGTGGCTAGAGCACATCCGATGCTACCCCAAATCAACACTCCCTCTTTGTGAGGATTGTGCTCTAGCAATACTCCTCACTGAGTATCACCCTGATCATCCGGCATCGGTCCATGTGCTGATGCTAGGCCTGCTGCCCATCATCCTTTGCACTGCTGCATCCTGTATTTCTGCCCATGGCTCTGCCACTGCCACTGCTACATATGTACGACAACTCCCTCTGCATCTGTGCTGCTGCTCATGGCTCTGCCACTGCCACTGCTGCATCTGCACTGCATCTCCTCTCATCATGTTGCATTGTGCTACCCACCGCTGCACTGCAACTCAATTACTGAGAAGTAAGTAACTGATCTACCAACTCTGACCTCTCTGTTGGGCTAGAGACACCCGCTGATACTGAAGCTCCCTCTATCGCTAACAGGTGCTCCCTCTCTAACCTCTGCCCTGCTGCAACAACTCCTTGCATCTCACACTGTTGCACACCTCTCTGTGCCATCCTGCACTAGTGCAACACTATCGTGCCTTTTGAACTACTGTAGCCTGCTAGCCTCGCGTTGTCCTGGGAATCCTGCACTGTAGCTCTCTCTGTTGCTTCATCCGCATCCGTCTCTACCCACATTCGTCAGTCATGTTAGTCCTTTTCAGGGCTCCCGTAGCATGGTCTAATCCGAGCGGCTGGGTACCTCGAGGATCTTGCCCCCCGTCGCCTGTAATCTGGCTGACTACAGCTCGATGTCTCCCCACTTCCACTCAAGTGGCGTGTGTGCACTCATGGCACAGTCATCGTCTGCCTCCACTTCCTTCTCTGCCGTTGCCTTAGTCTCGGAAGACTCTCCCTTACTCTTCTTCCTTGGACACTGGATCACATAATGACTCAACTCCCCATAGTGGAAGCACTTGATCTTGGAGAGATCCTTCTTCCGTTTTTCTTGCTTTCCCTCAAGACGTTAGGGCAACATCTTCCTCCTTTTTGACTCTGATCCCCTTACTGCTGCTTCCCGCCTTTGTCTGCCGTCTGATCTCTTCTTGGCGAACAACCGGCCACATCTCCTCCCAAGGTGGAAGGGTCCCTCTACCCAACATACTCTGGACAAATACCTCCCAATCTTCTGAGACTGCATTCAAGGCTGTTCTCACCATCAATTCTTGATCCAACATGGCCCCTATGGAAGTCAACTGATTTTGGATCTCATTTAGTCCACCGAAGGTGTCGATCGGTTCTCCCTTCTTCATCTTATATGACCTCATCTGATTTTCTAGTAACATTCTTCTCTGCATAGAAGTAGGTTGGTACAATTTCTTTAGGGCCTCCCACATCTCATATGTCATTTCCTTCTCGACTGTGTGGTACTACATGGCCCTTGACTTCGTTAAGGATGATGCTCTTGGCCCTCGCCATTGCCTCCTCGTACTTGTTGTTATCAGCTGGGTCAACTGGAATAGCTATCGTCTTCAAGGCGAAGTGCTTGCCACGATATCTGTCAAGTACAGATAAGATTCTAGCCTTCCAGACTGTGAAGTTTGAGGCTCCATCTAGTCTGTCTTGGTCTCTTACTCCGTGTAGTGCCATGCTGCTCTTCTACTTCTCTTGGAAGTTTTCGATGTGACTCCCTCTGAGTCTTGATTTCCCTCTTGGAAATCCTTCTGTCGATGTCGAGATGCCCCCTACTCTAATCATTTGTGCAACCGCACCACTGATTCAGATTTCTCGGCTATAAACCCTCGGTAGCAACTCCCTCCTCCTTGGCCTTGCCCTGACAAGTACTGTTCTGACTACAATATCCCACCTACTCCACTCTGCAACTTTCCCACAACCTCCTAAACCTCAAAAACCTGAAGGTGAGAGCTCCTAGGCTCTAAGCAATCCCGACACCAACAACTTGGCCTCCTCAGCCAACTGCGTCACAACCCTTGATGACGTAGGCACTATGTCACCCTTCCCTTGTTGCTGCTCTGCTAGGAACAACTTCTGTCACTCAGTATAGTTGTTTTCTGCTGCTATTGCTCCGCTCAGCTGATGTCCTTAGTTCTCCTGTGATCTGCAACCACGTTCTGATACCATGTTGAAGTTTCTAAGTCTACCAATTAGAAACCCTCCATGCACTTTACTGATTTATTCCTACCTATTTGTTCTGTTACTTAACAAGTTATTTACAATGTAAATACTGAAAATAAACACTAGTGCATGCTCAGCATATTACAAATCATCCACTGAAGGAAACAAATACAAGCACACAAAATGACACCGTTATTTTGGGACCAATGTCCCTGGAAAAACCCAATGCGGGAAAACACTGCAGCTATCTGAGGGTTTTCTTATTAAGCAATTTCAAAGTACAATCTAGGTGCCAAATCCGACTTACCCAACAGAGAATGCCCTTGGCAGTAGTACCTCTCAGTCTGAGACAACTGTCCCGGCTGAAACCTCGGATAAACCCTCCTGCAACTCCTCAGCTCCAATCTGCCCCAGAAACCCCAGCATCATCCTCCCTCTGCCCAACACTGGCCCTGCGTCACCCTGAATAGGCCTGCGTTAGCCTTCTAGCCCTCTACGTCAACTACGCTGACCTCTATGAAGTACTTTGCAACTCCTAGTTGTCTCTGCGTGGCCCTAATTGCTACTGCGTTGCTCTCTCTGGCTCTTGCGCTGATCTCCCGATACTATCTCTGTCTCTCTGTACTCACTGCCCCTTAGCTGCAACTCCGATCACTGAATCTCTGTCTCTCTGTACTCACTGCCCCTTAGCTGCAACTCCGATCACTGATTCTATCTCTCTTAGCAAACCCCGCTTTTGAGAATAGAATTACTGATCATCTGGTGTACTCTCCAAGTGACCCTCAAGCCTCCTCTTATACTTTTCTCGTTGACATATCAATGGCCGAGATTAAGTCCCTAATCAATGGCTAAGATTAGATCTGGTTTGATCCATGTCTTTTCGACCATTCTAACACAGTTTTATATTAATCCACATTAATATTTTAATTTCCCTAAGCTTAGACTTAGGGACTCCATTAAAAATATTAATTATTTTAATATTTCTCAAACTGTTTAGAATTTTCCCAAACCCTTTCTAGGTATTTGAGATCTCATGTGCCCCAACCTCTCCACCAAATTTTGTGGCTAGAGCACATCCAATGCTACCCCAAATCAACATCCACGTGATAATTATAACTTGTAACATTTGGGTCTTAGCTAGTGCATCAAAAGACAAGGCCTCAAAAGACTATTGGAGCTTCACAAACTAGGAATTATTCTCATTCAAGAAACTATGTGAGAAGCTAGAAAAATTTAGAAGATTTGAAAAAATTATGAAGCATTGCGATTTCCTAGGGTTAAACTATGAAGGCAGATATGGGGGTTGTTAACTAGATGGAGAGGATGGATACTCAATCTTGCTGACTCAAATAGTTTTCCTTCAAAAAATTGGAGAGAAGTTTTACTCCCTGAGAATGGGGGGATCCTACTATCTCATCAACATTTATGGACCCTATGGGAATATGACTAAACATTGGGAAATATTGCTTGCCCAACATTAACTTAAAAAGTAAATATAATTCTTGGAGCAAAATTAAATTTGACGAGCAGTGGTCCACGGGGTCTTGGATGCTCTATTAAAGCACTCCTTGATGTGAAGTAACCGGTTCAATTCCCCGCCCCGATCAGGGTGATATATTGAACATGATGAAAATGTAGTCCTGCCAAGCTTACAAAACAAAACAAAAATTAATGAGCAAAGGAGAAATATGGGGCAACACTACTAAATGTGTCCCACTTGCCGCTATTTTCTCCACAAGATAGAGGAAGTTACTAAATTCTTCTTGAGTGTACATAAAATGTTAGCATGGGTTGTCATTGTTTTGTCCACCTCCTGAACCTTGGTTTGGTGGATGTGGAGCCTCTGTACCTGCGTTTCCTGCAACTTAGGATAAAGCATGATTATCTTGTTTTCTACTTCAATTATAGCATGATCAACTTTAACTCTCTTTGCATAACCCCATAAAGATATAACTTTTTCAATCCCCTTAATATTATCAGTGAATTGAAAGCTTGCCAATTCACTTGCATTCTCAAATGGTTCCACCCATCTTTCACTGGATTAATAAATACTTCCTCTTGCAGACAAATTGACTTATATTTGAAGAGCTTCGAGGTTTATTCTCCTACTTTGCTATCTGAAGAAGCATTGGGCAATGATCTGATTCAACGTTGGTTTCACCCCATGTTCTTATTCTTATTCATGACATTTTTTCGGCACCTCATTTTTTTATTTGCAGTCCATAATTGGCCTTTATACTTTAACAAAGAGATATATCGTGAGACTTTCAAATCCACATCTTGCCTGGTATTTTTTTTTGAAGTAAGAGAGTTTGTCCATTTCCTTTGACTATGTGGAGTTTGCAGGTCACCGTTCCCTTTCATTCGATTGGTTGTAGTTATTAATAGAAATCAGCAGTTCCTTGGAGCACTAGTGCGCTAACTGACACCATTCAGTGCACTGACTATTAATGAAACCATGCACGTAGCCCCCCTAACACTAGAAAGACAACCTGGGTATTCACATGTGCATGCATTATGGTTATTGATGGTAAAGACAATAACAGGGAGACTAGGTGCGCTCCAGAGAAAAGGGGCTTCACATATTTATGACATGCATACTAATTATTCCAGGTTTACTTTTTTCCTACACATTTAGAGCAGGTCTATAGCTGTACAAGGACAGATACTTGTGTATGCATGCTGGTTATGGAAAGATAACAAAAGGCAGCATGTTTTTAAACTCCAATGAGCTTTAAACAGCAAGTTTTTAAAATTAGCAACGATATTTTCCAGCAGATTCTTTCATCAAGGCATACACTTTGCATGTAATTAAGGAGAACAGCATGGTTTGGGAGACAGTACAGCCCTAAATACAGTCACATTCAACAAAGGGGAGCAATCTAATTTTCACTGTACAGATTTGACTCTGTTTGATCTCCTTTCTCTCATTCCTCATGCATGTGCTCTCATCTTCTATTGTTATCTATAAAGAAGAGTTGCAACACAAATTCATGGGGTTAACATTTTTAACACAGGTTACAGCCTATGTCACAAGGTCCGCGAACTTCAACCTTGAGGTTCGAAATTCGGCGAACCTAAAACACAATTTGAGGTTTGGCGAACCTCATTGAACTTCATGTCCATTGCCCAAGTCCGTAGCTCAAAACTCATAACCTCATGTCACAACTGAAGTTGTAATCTATTCTTGCAGTTTCCAAGTCTATGATAACAATTTCTATGTTTATTGATCTTGATTTATTACTGTGTTATGCTATATTCATTTAAAAGTTAGTATATGTATATAAACGAACATAATGGTGGATCTCATACGAACCTGATAAAAAAATTCGAACTCAAACCGGACCTAATCATTGCCGAACCCAAACTCAAACCCAAACTCATAGCTGAACTTCTGACTCAGGTTAAAGCAGCACAAGACTATCATCTTTTTTCACTTCCAGTCTGGATAGTATCTTCTGCTACTGCATGCTAAAAGGCAGCCCATGATGTATTGATATCTATGGCCTATCCTCTGCCTCATTAATATATCAAATGGATTCAACTATGCTTTTTTTTTAGCTCTTATAATTTGTGGTTGTATTACTTGTGCAAACATGTTGCCAGGAACTTGCTTGTCATTGGTATGCACATATTTTGAATTGTAGTTTCATCCATGGCACATATTCTTTTCAATTTTTCATTTAATTGCTTTTGTAATTTTGGTTAAGTATCCGATCTCAAGCCTCCATAATTTAATTCATAGTTTAATCGCTGTTCTTCAGTGCTTTTGGGCACTTTGAGGACATCATAAGTGGGCTGGTTTAACTATAATTTACACATTGGTACATATTAACAAAAAGAACACATACATCCTAGGAGCAACCACTGAGATTGGAAGAGTACTAGTCTGAAAAAAGAGGCAACTAGTGGTGACAGGTTTCGTTCATCTAGACCTTTCTCACTGAGCCAGTCATTTTTCTCAGTGCAGAATCCAGATTCATGCTTATGACAGGTTTAGTTCGTCTAGAGTTTTCTCACTGATCTGATCGTTTTTCTTAGTGCAGTTTCATGCCTTCATAAGCTGCATTGTAATAAACACAAACTATACAAATACATGAGAGTAATGCTCGAGTTTGACTGCAAATCCATAATTACAAACTCTTAGAAAAATAATAAACATCAATTTCCAATAAACTTGATTATTATCCTTCTCAGATACACAATTTAATGGCCCAAATTTTATTTCATAACAACAAAGAGCAGAAAACATTTTGAATGCATGCAAGCATATTAGATTAGTTGCCAGAAGATATAGATGTAAATTAAAAAAGGTAAAGTCCTTGCTTCAAATTCATGCACCTGTCTAATCATCCAAATTAAAATTAAGTAGCTACTACTACATTCTCTGGCAACCAGTCTGGACATGTTAAGTATGAAGAACAGTAAATTCCTCTAGAAATGTACAGTGGCACATCACCTACCTCAACCAAAGTTCACTACAGCTAATAAATCTGAGTCTTACGGTTTACCACACCTCCACTACAAGTGACCTTCCCAAAAGACCATGACAACTACTAGAAGCATGTCATTAGTGCAGAAAAGGTTCAAAACAATTCTAAATTCTAATAATAGGAGCACCATGAAAAAGAAGGAAGAAATACCTAGCTCAGAACATAAGGCAGAGTATCAAAAGAGGAGGCAAAGAATTAAACCACGCAAGTCCATTTGGAATCTAAAATAGATTTCATTAAGATAGAATAAAAAAGGGTAGATAGTACAAATTATTATAATATGCCCCATGAACAGGCGATGCCATAGAAAACAGGCCTATGCTTTAATTTTTGGCTTTGACAAAGACTAAAAAATATCTGCCACCAGTGGCATCACCTAAGATACAATCACAATTTAAGAGCAACTTTGGCCTTTGCTAAAGCTCCTTCAAAGGACTTGTTACTGCCAATGAACCCTGAAAAATATCTGCTGCTTCTGGCATCACCAAGGATACAATCACAATTTAAGGGCAGCTTTGGCCATTGCTACAGCTCCTTCAAAGGACTTGTTACCACCGATGAACCCACTGATGTGAACAAATACACAATCAGGGATGCCACATTCTCCAGAAAGTTCATCATCTCGTAAACCTCTCCATGATTCTGGCAGGGGTTTGCGGCTTTCAAATTTATCTGGTGAAACTGCAACTGCCTGTACTCTCCATTGCTTAGCCCTAGAATCCTGTAAATTAGCAACCCTTGAAGATAAATATTGATTCAAGTAACCAACAAAACCAACAAAACCCTCTAAATTCTCCTTCATTACATTTTCTTTCTAACATCACATTTATGTAATTTCTAATTTTGTGAAGTTGGCAACACTTTAAGGATTAATCCCGCAAGCCTGTTTACTCCCTGTGTATTAGTTTAAACTTTAAACCTACTTCATTGGCACATGCTTTTTCATTTCATTTAAGTAAAAGTATTCATTCCATAAAACCCGTGCAATGCCAGAAGCTTCATTTTAAATTCATATATAAATATAACAACAAACTATTTCAAAGAGAATGGAGAATTGAAGAGAAAAAGTGCGTAACATGACTTGAAAGATTTTACAAACAAAAACGACAAGAAATATACAATATTCTAAAGTCTTTTACTCTACCTGGCCACTTAATTAGCCTTACAAGTGACCTCTAAATTTAACATCTCGTGCATACAAAAGTAAATTACTTCCAGGAATAGAGACCAATGCTTGGATGATTCTCATCTATCCTCACATTAAAGTCATATCCTTGCACGAAAGCAAGAAAAACGAGATTGCAAAGAGGATGTAACTCATCTCATTTGAATAAATTGTACATATAAATTGCCTTCCAACCTTTGACCTCATCTGCCACAACTTAACTCTAGATACTTGAACTATTTCTACTCAAGAATCTAATAATACGATTCAATTACAAACTGCAAGACTGACCTGTCCTGTTAGGGGCTGAAACTGACAAGACCAACAGTACATATAAAGACATACCACTTGACATCAAAATAATAGATTTTCATGAGCTAATGCTATAAACAAAGGTCATAAACAATATGCAAGGGGCATGTTGATCACATTTTCATTATGTTTAACAATTTAAACTTAAAATTGCACCTGTAGATACTAGGATATTGGTGCCAAGTTAAGTCACCTAACATGAGGACATGGGACATGGAGGACACGAAAATATGAGTATTCAACACGTGACACGGCGGCCCCCCGGAACATGACACAGAGGACACACTATATATTATATATGAAAAAAATATAAAAAAATAGTGAACTACACATAATATATGAAATATATAAAACATTTACATGATGATGATACAAATTCAAACACAACTAATGCATATAACCAAAATAGCATTTAAGGCAAATGCAATCCAGCGCTGAACAAAAAATACATCAACAAAGATGTTATTTTCTGTAGCATCAAATGTGTTCTCGCTACAAAATTTGGTGGAGAGGCTAGAATGCATGAGATCTTCAAAACCCAGAAATCGTTTCAGGAAATTCCACCTAGAGAAGACTTATTTAGATTATTAACCTCTTTTTTAATGTTTCCTAAGTCTAAACTTAGGAAAACTAGTTAATTAATCATAATTAATTAAGTCAAGGTGAGAATAGTCTAGAAACTCACACGGATTGATCCAAAAATGATCTGAGCCATCGATTAAGATTTAATCTTGGCCGTTGGAGTCCCAACAGGAATATATAAGAAGGGATAGATGTGGTGATGGAGAATATACTTCAGCAATTCGATTTCCTTGGAAGATCGGTTTTCAGAGAGTAGCAATAGTTGCCGGAGAGCTAGGGATCGAAGCAAAGACAATGAGGTTGGAGGAAGATTTCCAGATCCAGCGAGTGCATTTACAGAAAGGCCGAGATTTCTCCAGGCGGTTGCATAGAGCCTCAAGAAGGCAGTTCGATTTGTTGAGAGGGGAAGACATCTTCAGTTCAGAGGTCGGGAAGGAGTCCCAAAGTGTCGAAGAAGAATATTCCTAGCCAGCAGCAGACAGGACAGCTTGAATAGCAGTCAATTTTGGCAGCACGCAAAGCAAGCAGCAGACAGGACAGCTTGAATAGTAGTCAGTTTGGGCAGCACGCAAAGCAAGCAGCTTCAGAGTGGTACAAAGCCTGCGTAGGCCCAATGGGACGGCTTGCTTTTCAGAGGCAGTCCAGTGCCGAAATTGCCCGAAGTTAGGGTAATTTCCCTCTAGTATTTTTGCCAGTATTTTCTCTGCAGGATTGCCAAATTTTGGCATCTATATTATTGTACTCAGAATTTCTCACTGTTGCATAATAATAAAACCCTCACTGTCACACCAGTTTTCCCAAGTTGGGTTTTTCCAGGGACATTTGTTCAAAACTAATTATGTCATATTTTTATGTGTGTGATAGATTTTCTCAGTTTCCAACGCTATTTTCTTCCACAATATTTATTCGTGAAAATCACAGTGTGAGTTATTTGGTATTTGACGTAGCAAACTGCAAATAAATTGTTAAAGATATTAACAATTAGGAAAATAATTTCTAGTTGTTGTGATGAATGAAATTTTCACAGAAGTGGCACAAAATGGCTTGTATATTCCGAAAAAAATCATGCTACAACAAATAACTAGTACTATATATCAAAGAAATCATTGCCTATATTGGGATCCTCATCAACAATATCACCCTCTAAGCATTCAAATATAGAAAAAGATTAACATGCCAAATCAAGATCCTATTTGAGTAATGGGTGAATTTTTACTAGGGTCATGATTGAGGAGTTCAACAATCAATGCCACCAACATTGAGGTACATAGAGGGTTTGGTCCTCTTAATTAAATGCTAGTTCCATACCCTCATACACGACAAACTCCAATGGAAACATTGTAATCCCCCCAATCTTGAAACCTTGAAAACTGTTAAGTTTGATGAATATTGGGTGGGATCTAAAATTCTACCTTCTCCATATGAAATCCAATGTGGTCGAAACGACTCTCAAACATCCTTAGTCATTTTACTTTAAGAATTTAACATTACCAGTAATAACATTAGTAGAGCCCAGAAAAATCTACTTCCCAACACTTGGAATCCCTTCTAACATTACTTAATTCCACTTAGTTGTGCTCCAAAACCTTTGAGAACTCCAAAACTATGATTGAGTTGCATGAGAATAAGGCAATAAATCGATTTGAGGAAGTTTTTTTCATAGGTGTCCAAATTTCAGCACACAAGTAGGGCTCGTGTTTGACACGAGTCAAACTCGTGTTCGACACGATTCAAACTCGTGTCCTGCGAATAGGACGAGTCAAACTCATGTCGGACACGTGTCACCCACGTGTCGTGTTTGACATGAAGGATTCACGACGCTAGGGGGTGGGGACGTGTCCAATGACTTAGGTGCCAAGTTTATATTTGTCATTCCCTCACACCTTATCAACCACTCACCTCATTGGTTGCTCTTTTCCTCTTCATGGAGACCCCAAATGTTTCAACCTCTTGATCTAGATGTATTGTTAGTTGTTGTCCTTCATCTTCATCTTCTAATGTTGTCTCAATTTTAAACTAGATAGGCTTTAAGTTGTGCTCTATTCTATAATTTGGACTTGGCTTTAGGCATGGATGAGTAATATGATTGAAAATTATGTTAGGGCATAGATAACGAGGACATGCAATTTGCAAGTGAATAAGTGTCACATCCATCGTCAAACGTTGCACCATCCAACGAAGTGTCTTCCTAGGGCCATTTTTCTTTTAACCTCCTTGGTTTTTTTTTCAAAACTCACAGTGAATCAATAACATGTTGGATCCTTAACTTCCTTGTTTTTCCAAAGGTTTTTTTTTCAAAGGCCTTTAACCACCTTGTTACCACACAGACTAGAATTTTTAGATAGGGTACTAGCCTTGTGGAACTAAGATGTGGACCACTATCACCTCACCAACTCTCAACATTTTACACTGAGAAAAAGGTTCTTAGCTAAGGGGGGTTTCCCTATCAATTACTCGCTTCATTTCATCTGGTAGGAGTGTGAATAAAGCAAATCTTGCCATAATGTGAATGAAAACAGGAAAAAGGAAAAAGGGGTTTTGGTGTACTAACTACTCAGTGAAAGGGGGTCCATTGCCTTATTTATTTGGCTATGGGGTCATTTAAGCAAATTCAAAGGGCATTCTAAAAGGATTAAGGGTGAAAAGGCAATCAAGAGTGTGTACAACTATTGACCTTGACCTAAAGGGCATTCTCAAGATGGTTAGGGACTATAAGCAAAAACTATGGTGTGCCCTATGGTAGCCCTAACTTGGTAGTTAAATCTTACAAAAATGTGAGGGAGAGGGTCTATCTAGATCCACAACTCAAAACAATAAAGGTTTGCCCCTATCCAAGGTTATACACAAATATTCCCAATCAAATGATGTAGAGCACATAATGTGTTCATATTGAAAGTAAACGACACAAAAGGAAGATGGGAAAAGGGAAGGAACTTAAACCCTAGTTAATCCCTTCTAATTAACATGTATGTTCATTTATGACCTTACTATTGCCTTTATCATTCACAACCTACAAAATACAATCTTCAATTGTGTGCCCTATAACATTTTTCCACACATACAAAAATTGTACATAAATAAAACCCAACCTTACATAAACGAGAGACCAAATCTTCCAAAGCTCGGAGCTAGTTTGCATACAAGTTCTTCCATTAATCACTAAAATCCAATCCAAGTTGCAAATGGAGATGGCAAATCCCTTAATATATTTCAGCTCCTATTCTCCCATACAATAAAATAATATTTGTTTTCCTATATCCATTTTTCTCTCCAAGGAATACAATAAAACAAGACACTCAAAAACTCGCTTATGAAAAGTAGAAAGAAGTTTGTTGAGATCTCAACTTCCTCCAATAAATTATTCTAGAAAAACATTATCTACATCTAGCTAACTCCAAAAGCTAGGTCAACAATGAATAAAATAATAGTTAGTTGCAACTTTTTTCCAAGAATATGAGCAATAGAAAAGGGTTCCTTCCTAACTTGAGGATAGATCCGGTTATGCTACCAAAAATAGTAAACCACATCATTATCTACAAGTGCACCCTTATAGAAGAGTCCACGTGTGGAATTGCTTAATCAAAGATAAAATAATAAAGAAGTAAAAGAAGGCAACATAACTCACAAGTAATTATCAAGAAAGAGGAATCAAACCCTAATCTACTTGCATTGATTTCTCAACATGGTTTCAGAGCTAAGGTCAGGAAAAGTTGAAGATCACTTTGTTGGCCTGGATTCTCCCTCTTTGATGAAGTACATGAAGATGGGTATCAACACTGCTGGAAGCTGGATCAAGAAGGTCATCTACTACTTATTCAACAAGGTCAAAAGTCAAGGATTCTTGTCTGCTCTTACAGGTTCTCTTAGTGATGACAATGCATGGATTATTAATAGTGGAGCATCAAGACACATGATAGGAGAAAGTAAACAACTTCATACACTATCAAAGGAACCAACTTCTCATGCAGTGAAATTGGGTGACAACAAAAGCTATCCTGTTAGAGGCTTGGGATCAACATTGTTGAAGCTAGAAAATGAATCAAAGTTGCACCTCAACAACATTCTATATGTTCCAGGTTTGAAAAAGAATTTGCTTTCTATTACTTGTTTAGAAGATAAAGGGGATAAAATTTTTGTTGATGGAAAAGTTTTCGTGAAGTCTGTATAGAGTTATTACACCATCTCCTCAAGCTTTGGTTCACATGGAAATCAATCCCATTGAGCTATGGCATAAGAGGTATGGTCATCTACATTATAGGGTCATCCCTACTCTTAGTCAATTGGTTCATGGCATTCCCAAAATCAAGTTAGATAATGAAGGAGTGTGTAAAGGATGCTCTTTGGGAAACATACAAAAAAGCCATTTGCAAATCATGAAACTAGGACTAAAGAGATATTAGATCTCATCCATTCTGATGTGTGTGGGCCCATGTTTGACAAATCACTTGGAGGTCATCTGTACTATGTAACATTCATTGATGACCATTCTAGAAAGACATGGCTCTACCTTCTCAAAACAAAAGATGAAGTATTCGAAAAATTCAAGAAGTGTAGGTCCGAAGTGGAGGGAAGGTTTGGTCTTTGTCTAGGGTGAAGAGTCTCAATGAATACTATTTAAAGGAAGAGAATTGTTCATTGGGCTTTCCCCTCGAGGGGGGTTTTTCCCTAGCATAGTGCCTACATATTGTGTCTCTGGCTTTGTGATCTTAATACACACATTATATGGTAATTGCTTGATGAAAGATAAGATAATAAAGTAGTAAAAGAATACAACATAACTCACAAGTAATTATCAAGCAAGACGAATCAAACACTAATCTACTTGCATTGATTTCTCAATAAAAACAACCACTAAAGGACTGCGGCCTAATCACCACAGTTCAATCACCATCTCAGCCTGTTCAGGGATGAATTACCACACAAATTTGAGCACAGAACAATCCCAAACTCTCCTTACTAACTCTGCCTAGCAGCAAATCCCTACACCCTTCAAAACATTCATAAGAAAACCCAAAATGATTCCTCTTCTCTCAACTGAAATAGCTCCCTAATCTGTGGCCCTAAAACAAAGATCTTCTTCAAGTCGAGTTGCTATTTGTGTTGCACTTTTGGATGTCAAAATGACTCTAACTCACCTCATATTTATATGAAATATGATGGCTCCACGAATTCTCGAAGAGACATGTCTTTTGGACGCATCCACCTCAAGCCTACATGACTTGTATGTCCAAAAACCCATTATTAACTTCAAAAATTCATAACTCATTGTAGACAACTTGGAATTCGATGATTTTCGTTGTGTTGGATTCTCCTCTATCATCTCCATCCATCACCTGTCCAAAATGCTCCATGGTTTTGGCCCAAACATCAATGGGTGTGTTGACCACTCCATGTCAACTACCCCATAATTGTGCATTTCCTCGTGCATGGATTTCCATTATGTCCGAGCACTCAGATGATCCACAAATTCATCACTATTAGCTATATGTACACTGGAGTTTTGTAAACCCATTTTGCATTTTGTAAAGTAAATGATCCTAGTAAGAGAAATGTATATAACAACCTTGATAAGTTTAATTTTTTGATGATGATTTCTATCCTAGGAGGTTTTTCGTCTCACCGATTGATGTGTGTTTCTAAACACGGATGATCGGCAGAGTTTTTCCCTCCAGCCTCACCCCAAAGATAGGGTGGATTTTGTCATCAGGATTTTAAATGAGTCCTACTGTTATTTATTGTTAATTTTAGGTATGTTCTATGGTAAGAGCAATTTATTTCAATTTTCATAGTTAGCTTCGCAATCACATCAGCATTAAAGTAAGCTGTAGATAGAACATAAACATAAATCGCAGAAGACAAGCCAAGACAAGAGGACACAATATGTGGCGCTAGCCAGGGACAAACCCCAATGTGGGGAAACCCTTGATCAATTCTTCTTTTATGTTCTTCAAAGTTCAACAGAGAGAGATAGTACATTTACAACAAAAGTCAACACTTTGACTTATCTATATCTGAGCATAGATCATCTCCTATAACGATGATACATGAGATTAGTTAAAGACATTCTGCTTTAAATGATTCTCCAAGGTGACGACTTCACCTATCATAGTGTTGCATTTCGTCCATTTGCTACACCTTACAATGTAGCACCATCTCATCTGCTTTGATCATCATGTTGCCCATTATTATGCATCTTCCATCATTATGCAGCCCTATTCATCATCATGCTGCTCCTTACTTAACATGCCCATTTATGCTGCATATTTCATCATCATGAACTGAGACTATTCATCTTTATCATCCTCATTATTTTGAGATTGTAACCATCAGAAACGTTACTGCTTATGATCCTTGTCATGGTGACTGCATATTAATATGCTGAGCAAATGTATGGTACTGATATTCAGATGGAGATCACAGATCTGAATACTGTGCATCATGGAAACTTATTTCATCAACACGGTTATGTAGAGATAGTATGTCGAGAGTTCTATCACTGTTGTTCCTTGTGTTTGGACTGCTACAGGTATGCCACCGTATCACTGCTGTTTCATTGTGTTTGGGCTACAACAGGTATGCCACCGTATCACTGTAAACCTTTTCCTCATTGTGACTGCGTATGCACTATTGTGAGAGCACCGAGATACATGTTTATCTACTTATATGCTGAGGCTACTGTCCCCCGAGTAGATGACTGTTCCTATAGCGAGGTGCAGTCAAACCCTTGGCTGCGGCTCAGCTTCATGTGGAGATGACTACGACTCCTCTTCGTAGCTGCATTGCTTTTGACTGCATATGCATAGAGGGTCTTCATTGACTGCGTGAGCATACTGTGGCTAGATGTCTTGACGGTGGTTTCATAGCTGCGGCTAACTGTATGCCTGCGGCTCTTACGTGCTTGTTATCACTGCAGCTACATACCTTGCCTTGATATGTCTCCATTGCCTGCG
This sequence comes from Pinus taeda, assembly GCA_000404065.3. Classification (NCBI taxonomy): domain Eukaryota; kingdom Viridiplantae; phylum Streptophyta; class Pinopsida; order Pinales; family Pinaceae; genus Pinus; species Pinus taeda. The sequence goes on along the minus strand of APFE030962563.1, from coordinate 356,017 downwards.
TATAAAGTGTCTCTATTGCTTGTGGATAGATGTCTTCATGACCTACGTTGAATTAGGGCATCATCTGCAGCTAGGGCATCATACTAGGCCAACGTATTCTTTAGTGTCTCTCCTTCTCTAAAAACCCAAGACGTGGAGAGGAGATCACATGAAGAGTGTGTCTCTAATGACTTCAAATTGTCTCCTATTTATACTAAAACATAGATGATGAATAGTCATGACTATTGGGCTTCTGAGCCTACACAAGTTGCTAGCCGATTTAACAATTTGTCTTATAACATAAATAAATTCATAACTCCATAAATACTTATCGGAATCAGATGATCTTTAGATCAATCCTACACCTCTCGATAAGAGGGATCCAATAAAAATATCAGCTGCCATAAATAAAATGACCCACATGGAGTTTGGCCCTAGTTGCCAATTTTAACATTTATCGAGCCTCTATAAAAGTGATTTGGGAATAATTCTAACTATTTGGTTATATTATGTTATTACAAGTCATTTGTGATACCCATTTTTTTTAACGGGAGATATAAACTTTGTGCCCTAAATTAGAAATGAAATTAAACCATTCCAAGAATGTACCTAGATTTTGAAATCACTCATACATGCAATTAGAATTGAATTTGATAATTGGGATGCAAAAGAATACCTGGTTATCCGTTTGAAGGTGTTTAAATGTTGCTCCCACTCCTGCTACCAAACCGACCCTTTTCCTCCCAGCCTATCTATGACCAACCTATATGGTTCCCAGATCCAGAAGACTTCAAAATTGAGGTCTTCTGGCCCCCATGACCAAAACTCCAAGAACAACAGAGGCTCACTGTTGCAAATTTCTTGGATCTCAAGCTCATTTCTTAGGTTTCTCTGCTTTCCTTCCCCTTCTCTTCATCTCCTGCCCTCCTCTTATATTCTCCCCTTCACCGCCTCTTCATCGAATCCTTTCCCAAATCACAGTCGGTTTATTTGTCGGTTAAACTCCTCCGTAGTGGTCCTTCCTCCAGGTCACAAGTTTTACTATCTCCCTTGTTTTGAAACGTCTCATGTAATATTAACCACCTTCTCCTTAAATGTTAATGATGCGGAAAGCTTTAATTTCTTAATTTAGTTTAGGTATGATATAATGCATAATTCTTTTTTTTGTTTTATCTAAGATAATTTTATTTAAGTTGCATCAATATATATACATATATAAAACACATTTTCTTTTATTGAATATAATATATTATTTTTGTCCCCTTTTTGATAATAATATATATATATATAATTTCTTTTTATTTATACATAAATTATTTTATTTTGTATATATCATATTTCCATTTTAACTTGTATATTATATTGCATTCATCTTTTTATTTGTATAATAAACTATAGTTACCTATTAAGATGATGGTACACACATAAATATCTTACTTAATATATTTAATATATTCTTGTGAGTTGGGTATTTATTTTAGTATTTTCAGTAATTAATTCTTGTATTTTGTTTGTGAATTCTTCTTAATTTAGTATGTATACTAGTGCAGTCTATGCGACATAGGCATATGTAGTTATTATATGCATGTCTCACATGCATGCTAATATTTCTATGTTCCCTATAACTCGAAGTGGGTCATTACATCACTTAGTCTACTAGATCATATTTTGTGTCGCAGAAATGGGTAAATGTTGAGGGTCTATAACAAACAGGTGTTCCCCCTTCATGGGTTAGAAATGTAATATTTCATGTAAAAGAATATTTAGTGCATGGTCCCTCATAGTTAGACACCATGGCTAAATATTAGAGGGTTGGGAAAATTAATAATCTCCTCATGGGTCAATTAATTAAAATTTCTGACTAAAATAAATTAAAAATGCTAAAGCCAGAAATTTAATTAATTCAAATCCTACAAAAAATTAAATTCTCCAACATTTAAAATTCGTGGGTTTTGAAGTTTTTAATTTTTGGAGGTCCCCAGCCAAGGAATATTGAAAATTTCAAGATATTTTGAACCCTTGGGCCATTGTAGTCAAGTCAAAGTCAACTTTTTGCGGCAATTAACTCAAAATAAACATTTTTGAGTTAATTAAAAGGAAATTAAAAGTAAAATCAATTCAATGGTGATGATTAAAAAATCATTTGATTTTCATCAACATTTGAGATTGCCTTAACGGAGATCAAGCTGGCTAGAATTAGAGGCCTCTCTCCATTATTAGGATCTGATTTCTGAATCGTGTACTTGCTCTAAAAAAGCTCGTGTAACTTTTTATGGTTAATAAAACGCAAAGACTTTGGGGTTTCAAACTGTGGTGTTCCTTTTTCAGATTTATGTGGTAATGTTGTTTTTCCTTGGTTAAAGTTTTACGAGGATAAACTTTGTGTCTCTTGTGTTTGACTATCTCTTTATGATTCTGATGTCATTATTGTTTTTACTGTTGAAGATTTTCTATGTATAATTGTTGAATGATGAATGTGACACAATAAAAATGAATGGATAAATCATTGAAAGTAATTATCAGTCTAGGAAATCATGAAAAATCAACATGGTATCAGAGCTAGTCAAAGAGAAGCCACTTAAGGGAGGATTGATGCCCTAATCCAAACTCTAAATGGAGGCCCTCATCTGAAGTCTTGTCATGATTTTAAGGACCATCGAAGCCCTCATGATGTCAAGTATTTCTGGGAGTCCAAACTCTGTTTGTAATTAGAAATGAAACCCTCATTCGACTTTTGTAAGGATTGAAGCCTCAGCATGAAATTATGAATATGGACAGATTAAGTTGATTTGAATCCTGTTCATGGCAATCTGTGATCAATAGTCAATTCTGTGACAAGATTAGGGTTGGGCACAGGTTTCCCTTGCCCTAGGTTCAAGATTAAAAGATGAATAGTAAGAGGCCTCAGTATGACATCAGAGAGGCCAAGTTTGTTGCACTTTCTCAGGACTGAATTCATATTTACTGGAAGCTGAATTTATCTCTATAAGGAAGCCAAATTGATGTCATTAAAAGTTAGAGTATATTGCTTCAGCATCAGATCTTGAGGCTGAGTTTCTCCTGGAGGTTGACTTGCTTAACCTTCTGGAGGCCGAAAAAAGTCCTCAGAACCGAGGACAGGAAGCTTAGAAAGACCTGAGAGGCCTCATGGACATAGGTTATTGATGATCTTGGTCTATTGCAGACAGGCAATAAATTTATTAAAGGACATAATGAAGCTCCATATGACAAGGGTCAAGGGTTGGTTGAAGAATGAATTATGAACTGTAAGAGGATTTTGGCAACAAACCTAGGCCTGAGATGGTAGTCAAAGAAATCAATTGAGACCTATTTCAAGCCTAGTTCGAGTTGAAGTCTGTTTTAAGGCTCTCTCCTTGAAGCTTAACCAATTTTAAGAAGTCTAAAGCCCCAAGGCTTCCTGAGTTGTCAAGATTTTTTAAGTACTACAATCTCTGTCTTCAAGTCATGTAGCAAATATGCACATGCTTTGTGTCACTCATATTGGTATTAAGGGCATCTCTATTACTTCATGATCTTGATACATTTTTTATTTAATCAAAGAGTGCATCTCAAATTGATCGACCTAGGAACTTTCTCTAGGGCCAGAGGGAACTGAGGAAGAATCCTTCATGTCAAAGTAAGAAAAGGTTGTTACCTTGACAATACAAAACAACGATGCCTCAAAAATTATGGATAGAAGTTGCAAATATTCAACCATTGTTTAAAGAAGGAAAAAGTTTGAGAATTGACTGCAAACATTGCTAAATCTGAAGTAGACCTTTTTGACGTCTCTTTTTGAGGAAAAATGTACATGGGATACACTTGTTTCAAGTGTTATGAACTGTTAAGGCATATTGACGATTTGAATTTGAAAGCGAAGAATTCACTGTGCCATGATGATCATACACAGGGACAGAGTTCAATTTTGTGAAATTAAAGGGGCATTGATAAGTTTACAATGAAGAAGACTTCCTCGTCAGTTTTTGGAGACCGAAATTTCTCATTGCAAAGACCGAGTCACCTTCAGGACCAAAGTTGTCTGTACTTGGGATACACTTGTTTCAAGTGTTATGAACTGTCAAGGCATATTGATGATTTGAATTGAAAGCGAAGAATTCACTGTGCCGTGATGATCATACACGGACAGAGTTCAATTTTGTGAAATTAAAGGGGCATTTATAAGTTTACAATGAAGAAGACTTCCTCGTCAGTTTTTGGAGACCGAAATTTCTCATTGCAAAGACCGAGTCACCTTCAGGACCAAAGTTGTCCTTGTAAAGGACAAGTTGTTGTTGCAATGGCTTTGAGGAGGCTGAGTAACTTGGTTTGGAAGGATCGAGAGTAATCATCTGAGAGTTGTCCTGTTACTACTGTAGCTGTGAGCAGGCCAAGGAATTCATAAGTTCTATAAAGCCTGGTTCTGTAGTCATACCATTGCTTACAGTTTTGTAATATCATTTGGGATCAAATTCTTTTGACAATGACAATCTATGGTTGATAAATGTGGAGGGACCATTTCAAGTATCAATTGTATAGTGTCAGATGGAGTGAGTTTTCCAGTGATGAGATTAACAGGTGGTCTATGATTCTCAAGGATTCAAAATGATCAATCTCTTTTTCATGGAACTGATTGGTTCCATGACCATGTCAGGATAATTCACCTTGGTTCCATAGCAATGTTTGTTGGACTTACAAAGGGTATCAATGCAACTTGGAATTATTATGGTTTGTAAACCCTAGAAGACTAGAAGTCTTTGGAAAATCTTGGGGTTTGTGGATAAAATCCTAGAACTAGACCTAGAACAATGTTTTCGCTGAATAATGAAAGTCTAGCTCATGAAGGAAAGGAACGCAACATGTTAATGACGGGGACGAGGATGATGAGGTTGCAGATGGATTTCAATGATTTCTGCAAGAAGGCAAAGAATCAAAGGGAGTTGATAATTCCCCACAAGTCTCAAAAGATAAGTACTTTATATCTCTTCCTTGTTTATTATTGTTTTACTATTAGTTAGCATGTTGTCTTTGTTTCTTTTGCTGGGTCATAATCATTTCTTCCATGGTCTCCTTGTGAGGATTGCAGGTATACCATGAAGGCTACCAAGGCTTTGGCAACAGGTGGAAGTATTGGAAGAATGAAGTAAAATTTGTGGCAAGAGGATTCTCCCAGGGTCAGTGATTTGTGGAGGGAGAAATTGTGCTGATATCTATAATTGTACCTGATGACCGGAAGAGCTCCTAGTTTAAAGGGAGCAGGCATATCAACAAGTTTGAAGAATGTCATTATACCGAGATTTGTGGAAAGTCAATGATGACTTCAAGATGGATTTACAAGATCAAGTTGGCAGCATAGAGAAGTACAAAGCAAGGATTCTCCTAGGAAGATAGAGAGGACTATGAGAAGACATTTGCTCTAATTGTAGTTTGCTTAGCAAGTTGAGAAGCAGGGTAGATTCAGGATTGTTTGATCAGGTGCAATCATGATGATCAATGCACATGGTACCATTACATATGGGTCATGGTAGAAAAGGGAATAGTGTGGCTCCAGTGTATTTCTATGGTCGAGCATGTTGCTAACATTCTCACAAAGCATTTGTTCTAGAATGAAGTTTGTATACTGCATGGACAAGCTTGGAGTTATTGAGAATGCTTCCCTCGGCTAGAGGGAGTGTTGATGTTATAGCATCAAGGCACAGATATTCTCCCTCGGTCAAGGGTATTGACTTGGTCATGGGTACTGACTAGGAGCCATGTAATGTGGCTAGGGAGATTGGCCCAATGAGCATCAAGGCCCTAAGTGTTGCCTCTATCAGGGGTTTCTTGAATAGTGGGTTGAGTGAGTGCCTCAAAGCATCGGGCAAGTATTTTTACCATTCAATGACATGTGACAACATGTGGGAATGGTAAATGGGCCCTATTACTGCTCAAACTAGCAGGGGTCCTAAAGGGGGATCCTTGAAGGGAAACTACTAGGCTAAGGGCAACAAATAGAGCAATAGCCCACTGTCACATCGACGAAGGCTTCCTGCTCTTTACAAACTTTCACCGATGGGAGGAGACCCGTTATGATCAGGATCACTAAATGGATAGACCAATGATAGGGTGAGGGGTGATCCTAGAAGCCTATTCACAAGAGGCTCAAATATGTGCCATGCTTGCTTTGGAGGCAAGGTTTAAAGCTCTCAAGGAAGGGCTTAAGGGGAATTTCAAGGTTTAGGTTTAAGGTATGTATCTTATAATTGAGATTCCTAGGCCTTGGAATTCTTGTGAAAGCTTGGATTCCCAGTGATCTTTGAAGAATTAACCTTGATAGTGCATGGGACCACATGGGACCAAGTGGACTTGAGGTTCGATCAAGGGGATAGGATTTGCGACCATTGATGTGCTTGACTTAATTAGGGGGGATTGGATCACTCCATCTCCCTGCCTGTAGTCCAGATCATAATCCACTGTCCCCTGCAAGTACCACAAAATGTGTTTTCCAGCCACCCAGTGAACCTTCCTAGGCTCACACATAAACTGACTCATCGTGTTGACTGCAAAACAGATATCTGGTCTAGTGTTGACCAAATACATCAAGGAACCAATCAGCTGTCTGTACAAAGTGGGATCCACCAACTCGGAATCCGAAGCATGAAGCTTCTTCCAGTTGGTGATCATCGGTGTCGACATGGGTCTACAATCCCCCATGTGGAATCTGCTAAGGATGTCCACAATATACTTCCCCTGCCCCAGGAAGAAATGCCCCTCCTCCTGCCACACCTCCAAACCCAAAAAGTAATGCATCAAGTCAATGTCCTTCATCTCAAACTCCGCCGCAAGATCTCTCTTGCAGTGCTCTATGAGTCTCTCTGCACCTGTAATGATCAAGTCATCCACATACAGCACGAGAATTAGAGGCTCCTCACCTATCACAATATAGTAAAGGTTCGAATCTGCCTCACTCTTTGTGAAACCCATCCCCTGCAAGTATGTATCTATTCTGGAGTACCAAGCTCTGGGAGCTTGCTTCAGGCCATAAAGGGTCTTCTTCAGTCTGCACACATGGGACTCCTTCCCATGCACCTCAAAGCCCTGTCGCTGCTCAATGTACACCTCCTCCTGTATGAAGCCATTGAGAAATGCAGTCTTCACATCCATCTGGTGGATCTTCCAGCCCATCTCTGTTGTTATCGATATAATGGAGCGGATCGAAGTATATCGAGCCACGAGAGCAAAGGTCTCCTCATAATCAACTCCCTCTACCTAGGAGAACCCTCTAGCCACA
>APFE030962563.1:306938-327572 GCA_000404065.3 Pinus taeda | reverse complement strand
GTACACATCCAGAACAAACACCATCTCTGCAAGATACCATAGGAAGACCTGTCACCATATTTTCTTTACATAGATGCTGAAGGGAGCGATAGTTTAAGTGACCAAATCGCTCATGCCAAAGTATGCTCACTTCATCATTATGAGCAACAAATACTGAGGGAAGATTTGATGACCCAAAGTTGTGAAACTTATACAACCTTGTGGAATCATCAGCAATACCAGTAGCTAGAATCTGTTTAGGATCTCGTAGATCCTTGATTACAACATCATGAGGTGAAAATTCAACAATTTTACCTTCACCTGAATGAGTTATCTGATATACAGATAGAAGGTTGCTGGATAAGGTTGGAACAAATAATACATCATTAAACTGACCATTGTCTAGATGAACAGTTCCAGTCCCTACAACATTAAGAGATCTATCATCACCAACATATATATTTTTGGTGTTACAATCATGTAAAGAAGGAAACATGGCTTTGTTTATGGCCATGTGATAAGAGGCTCCAGAATCAATGAGCCACTCATGAGAATGAGAAGAAGAAGATACATTTAATGCATAACCAGACTGAGATGATTGACAACGACATGCAGAAAGTGCCATTCCTGAAGATGAAGTTTAAGTTGAAGTAGAAGAATGCTCCACATGGATGTTATGTTTCTTCATTGCGGCTTCCAAGGCTTCCATCTTCTTAAAGCATTTAGATTCTAAGTGGCCATCTCGATTACAAAAGTTACAATGTCTATCAGTTTTCTTCCATTTGTTTTTATTGGTCTTATCATTTTGCTGAAATGATCTTTCATTTTGAGACTGAGTTTGCTTAGGACCCTTGTTTGGTTTAAGACCATTCTTTTAGGATATGACTTCTTAGGATTCTTTAAATTTGGTTGCTGCTGGGCGGCTAACACTTTCTTGGAAGAGTTTCCAAGATTAAGAAGACCAAGGTGTAAGAGTTTTTCTTCTTCTCTTATTAAAGAATCAAAAAAGAGTCAAAGGAAGGGGCCTTGTAGTCTTTTCCTTGACAAATGAAAGCTTCCCTTGTAGAATGGAAGGTGGAAACAAATACAGAGTAGGCTGGTCCCAACTTAGTAAGGATGGAAAAAATAAGGTTACTATCTGTTTTCTTAACCTTAACACCTTCCAAGAGATATCTAAGGGTCTTGAATTTGCACAAGAAATCTTCAATGCAAGAAAAATTATTAGGATCCAATGTAAGCAACTCATTTTCAAGTTGATGGGCTCTAATTTCATTTTTAATCCCCAAAACTTTAGTGATTTGGTCCAATGCTTCATGAGGAGTTTCAAGTTCTGCAATATGGAATCTAAGATCAGGAGAAATAGACATCCCTATCAAACCACGTGCTTGATCTTGTCTATTTCCCATTTTGCAACCTTGTCTTCATCTTTTGGTTTCTTCTCTTGGCCTGTGGCTATTCTGTAGAGACCTTTACTTCTAAGTAAATCTTCCATGTAGGATGCCCATTGGAAGTAGTTAGTGCTGTCAAGAATGACTTGGCATGAACTTTCCATTTTTAAAAAAAACTTGAAGCTAAAGAGCTGAAAGTAAGTGTTCCAATGGATAGATCTCGAAAAATTAGGCTGTTTTTAAAAAAAAACGGCTCTGAAAAAGGCTTCCGGATGAAGAAGTTATGGCTTTTTGAAAAAAAATTGTTGAAGTTGCCGGCAAAGTGCGCGAATGTGCGGGAATGAACAAAAAAACGCCCCCACAAAATGGAGATTTGAACCCAAGATCTCTACTCTCTTAAAATAGCTTTGAACCAATTGAGCTATACAAAATATTTGAGAGGAAAAGAGAGAGAGAGAGGGGGGGGGGGTGCGGCTTGCCTTGAGAAACCTCTTTTTCCCTACAAAACAAAAAACACAAAACCCAACACGGACATGCAAAGAAAAACGAACCTTATGGCTCGAAGTTAGCTTTACCCAAAAAAACTAAATATTTAAAAAAAATTAGCTTTAGCCGAAAAACTAAATATTTTTCTCAATGTTTCTGATTTTCCGAGATCACACTAAGGTGCAGGGAAAAGAGCATACGCATGAGAAAAAAAATCCTTCCTTTCTGTTTCTGATTTGCCCAGATCGCACAGATTCACAGGGCAAAGAGCATACGCAGAAATGAAGGGTATAGATCCGGTTAAAAAAAAACTAAATAAACCGAAACCGAAATAAGCAGAGAGAAAATAACAGTAAACTGCAAATAAAGACTGTATACCTCCCGATCTTAAAAATGACGCAGATAGGGCTACCGGAAACCTTTTCGCGTGAAACGAAAGGGGTTCCTCACTGGAACAGATGCTCCGAACACAACAGAGCAGTCCTCTCGGCCCGAAAATAGTCAGAAACAGTAGATCTAGGAAACGAAAGCCGCATGCAGTTCTACCGGCTTCAGATTTGGATCACCAACGGACGCGGCCCTCAAATAGCTCTGATACCATGTAGGAATTTACAGGGTAAGTTCCTCAGACAGAACACCAAAGGAGACCGCTCACAAACAGATCACAGATCAATACACCAGTATTTTTTGACGTGGTTAAAACCCTCAAAGAGGGAAACAGTCCATGGCCTGAGCCAACGCGGCCACTTCAGGCAATTTATTAATAAAAGAATGAAAATTTACATAAGCTTCTCTCATGCACGGTTTACCTACAAATGACCCTCCATGCGCTTTAAATAGAATTCATGGACCAATCGGGTGTCAAGCCACGGATCAAGTGTCGGTAATACCGAGGAGAGAATGAACCGTCGGATCACTACATATCGTGACCGTCGGATTGTAAGTTACAAAATGTACAACGGTAAAGAAACACACTTTACCTAACTTTAACCTAACTCTATACTAGACCAAGTTGAACTTAACTATTCCTATGTGTCGGAATATCCTAACATGATATTATACACCCATCTAGAGCCAACCACTTACTTGCCCACTGCCCGTGATACAACCTCCCATACGCTATTCTTCATAATGCAAAAATATTCTTTCACCATGGCATCCATCCACACCTAATGCTCAGACGCCTCCTAAAAGATGACAAGTTCAACATTAATCAGTTCACTCATCAATGCCATATACTTGGAATAGCGCAGAGAAGCCTTGCTTTGTCTGACTGAATATCTTAGAGTACCAACATACTCCTAGGCCTCTCTCGAAGTCTGCTTTGCCCACTTGGCCTTCTTCCTCCATGTGCCTGGAGTTTGAAGCTAAGTGTGAGGAATCCTCTGTTCCTCATCTTGATCTCTCTGCTCGACCTACATGCTCTGCTCACCAACTTGTGACACTATAGTTTGAGGAATCTGCACCTCAACCTTTGGTGTCTGTTCCTCTTGAACCTCAACTATAGAAGAACTCATGCTGCCAGACTTTCAAATAGCCCTCTCTTCTTCAAACTTCACATCCCCGCACACTACTGACTCCCCGAGAGCAAGAATGTAAACACGATAAGCTTTTGAAGCCTCATTATACCCCGTACCTTTCTCTACCACAGTTTTCCACTTGGTCTTATTCTCCTCAAGAACATGGCAATATACAAAGCACCCAAAATGTGAATGTGCCCCAAATCTGGTTTCTTCCCTCTAAACGCCCCCTCTAGTGTCAATATATCCAACTCTTGTGTGGATTTCTATTCTGTAGATATACGAAAGCATTGCAAGCTTATGCCCATAGAAACCATAGCAGATCCTGATCATGAAGCATGGTCTGCCGCTCCAACAATAGCCTTTCTTTCGCTTTGCAACCTCATTCTGCATAGGCTTGTATGGAACTTTCAACTCCTTGATGTCTTCCTGCACATAGAAGTCCTTGAACGCATTAGATGTGTACTCGCCTTCATTGTTTGACCTCGACGCCTTAATCTTTCTCCATGTTTGATTCTCAACTAAAGCTTTGAACTCCCTGAATCTACTGAAGCCCGTGTCCTTATTTTTCATGAACTAAATCCAGGTCTTCCTGTAGAAGTCATCAATGAAGGTCATAAAATATTGGTACCCACTCAAGGACATTGTTGACATGGGCCCACACACGTCTGAGTGTACTAGATCCAAAATCCCGTTTGGACCTAGTGTGCAAATAACTAACTTTTGGTGACAAGCCCACCAAACTGCTCATAAACAAAATAACAAGCCTCTCAAGAGGTCGAATGATCAATAATACATACCGTTGGGCTCTCTAAGAAGCATGATGAAGTTCATAAGTGCCATAATGATGAATAGGACTTCCAAAAGTAATGGACAAGGGGTTGGCCCCCTTGTTCTCCACATAATAAACCTTTGGTGCCCCCAATGTGTGTGAGGGCACACAAATGACCTCATGGGTCTCCAAGTAAGTCGAAGATGGTTGTAGACCATCTGTAAGGGCTCATATGATAGTGTAAGTGATGCCACATCAACATACAAGTCCTGGGTCATCTGCCAATTGCATGGTACAACTGTGGGCTAGCTGGGCAAAGTTGAACCAGGTGCATCTTCCTCATCCAATAGGTGAATCTCGAGCAATCTCTGAACATCTCTGGGGATCCATGGAGTGTTGTCTATTGCTGTGGAGGTCCATGGCTCTCAACACGCACCCTACATGTGCCAATGTAGCCCTTTGGAGGGTTAAGACCCCGTATAGGAAGACCAAACCCAAGATGGAGACCACTTGCAATCCTGCATAAGATCCAATGCGTCCCCTAGCCTTCCGAAACAAGAAGTCATCAAGGAAATCAAGTAAAAGAGCTTACAAACCATTAACGACAGGTGGGGACTTCATAATGGCATGCCCTTCCATAATGAGCTTTGGCATGTGCTAATGTCTCCAAGCTCCAAATGGGGTTAACCAAGTATCCTATTAGGTGGTTTCTACTTCTAAAAGGGATAATATGTCCAAGGTACATCCTTTAGAAGGTGGTGGCATGTGATAAAGAGATGAATGGAATAAGGAATGAAAAGGGGCAGCCTTGGGCCACATGCTGGGGTACAAGGGTAGCTAGTAAAAGGGAAGCCCATACTTGGGATATAATGTATAGGAGGGAGCAATCGTGGTACATGAGGTGCACCGACCTTCATTTTTCCACCCTTCTTTATATGCCTTTTGCCTTTTGTGAATTTTTTTTTATTAACTGCTTGAAGCTCAAGGGCTAAGAGCATGATGTGTGAGATATAACAGTGGATACCCCCTTTAAGGTAGGGTAATTCATTGCCCACCAAGGGTTGGGACAATCATGGGTTCCCAAATGATAAGGGGGGGCCATCTAGGGCCTGTCAGAACCAAGGTATGGCCATGATGATGGGGTAGAGTTCATGTATTGGATTTTGCCCACATGCTAAATGTGTTTGTCCCGACCATCTTTCGCATTTTGTGGTACATTTTCCTGTTGAATGTGACCCGTTATGCTTTTACTTTTCTTTTCAGCTGCATCAACCTCTAGGGCATCATTCCAGACCCGACGCAAGGTATGGGCAAGGGGAAAGCTCACCCTATGTGGGCCCAGTGGAGGAATGTGGACACAAGTGGGAGAAATGAAGAATGGGATTATAATGAGTGGAAGAGGAGTAATATATATGGATGAGGGAGTGAGACCACGCAACCAAAATCAGGGTTTCCCATGTAATACCATCCCTAAAGCCGAAGGGCCAGTAAAAGAGATCCCACGGGACTAGAACCCAAGATTAACATACAAAAGGGGTCAAGGGGACAAGAGCACAGACCTAGCCCATTCTTTTAGTTGAATCCCCCCATTAATCCATGCCCTGAAGTATCCATGATAAGCAAAATGGTGGGTAACACAACCCATCCTCCACCAATAAGGGTTTGTCGAGCTCCCTCTGAAATTTTATCGTGCCAACACTAGTTGGATGGTACTTGGAATGATCTCCAAGCTCTATGTAGTAATCCAAGTCCTTCTCCTTCAGATTGGTGAACTACTCTTTGGCTCTTGTCATGTTGCAAGAAGCTCCACTATCAATGTACTACATGGTGGTGGCAACTGAGCTCCAGAGACATGCAATGAGCGAAAATGCATTCTCGTACCGTGCTGCAAACTCATCCACCTCTAAAGTAGAAACAAGCTGCTTCTTCTGCTTTCCCTTCTTCTTATTAGGGCACTTGCTTGTGTAGTGACCTAATTGATGGCAACAAAAACACTTCACCTTACTCAAATATTTCTTTTTCCCACACTTGGAAGAAGACCCCACTTGGCCCTTTCTTGGCCTTCTACTTAACCTTGCTTGCCAGAGCAAGGCTCTCATCTTCTTCGAACCTCTTCTTTCGATCTCCTCACTAACCACTTTCTCGGATCTCCTAATGGACTAAAACATCCCAGAGCCTCGCCTAAACAAGTAGGTGATCCCAACCCATAATATGCTTGACAAAGACTTCAAAGTGCTTTGACAAGACATTCAAGCCTATACGCTCTACCTCCTCCTTAGCAATCGTCTCTTTAACAATAGCCAATTCGTCCATGACCTATATCAACTTGGACAAGTAAGATGTGATGCTCTCGCCCTTCGACACTCTTGTGCCATGCAACTTGTCCTTGAGCATCATCTTTCAACTATGATAGTCACTTTGATATAGCTTTGTGAGCGCATCCCACATATTCTTCACAGTATCTTTCTTTGACAAATGGGGTGTGAGATGATCATTGACACCATTAAGATTAATCCCTATGCCTTAGCCTCCTTGACCTCATGCAGATCAAAATCAATTAGATCTAAGCTTCGTGACACTACTATTGTATTAACGAAATTCCACAGTTTGTTCTCCTTGAGAACAACTAAGATTCAAACCTTCCATTACAAATATTTCGAAGAACCCTAAAGATTTTCCTCATATTGAACATTGGTTTCTACTACAGAATAAAACCCTTGGAGAGATTGAAAAAAGTTAAATACGATTTTTGTTGCCCTGAAACTTGTGTCAAATGTCCTTTGCTTCATATTCAGAGATTAGATCTTTCATACCATGTCAATTTATTTAAACCCAATTACAAATATATTGTCTCAACAAATAATTGCATATCTAAAATAAACAATGGTTTCTAGTTTGATTTGTAACAATAAATATTTAGGGTTTTTAACCAAATAAACAACAAAAGCAACAAAACTTGAAACCAAACACATGCAACAAAGAATAATGCAGATATACCTTGAAAACCCCAATGTGGGGAAACCAAGAAATGTTGGGCTTCTTATTCAGCTTCAAGATAAATATTTTTCACAGTAGTCTTAGAGGAATTTGCTTTAGCAAATAAACATCAAAATATCTCAACCTTCTCCCTCATTTGGCCCTTGTTCGACTCACACATGTGGCCCAGCAAAAGAACTTTTGTGCACAAGGAAACCTCGACCTCACAGCCCAAGAGAAAACTCGACCTACTCGCTTAGATAAACTCAGCCTACTCATTCCAAGATAACTCAACCTCTCTATTGTTGAAATTGTAAATAGTGTCGGTCTTCATAATGTAATGTAACTTCATCATATGTATTTACCATAGTCATTATTATTATTATTTTATTTTGGCCAAAGCATGTTCTTCCTACTTATAAAGTCAAAAGAGTAAAAAAGAATTTATTATGAGTCAAAAAGAAAATGTATTTGAGTCGAGTGAAAAGTCAACACAAAGACCAATTCCACCCTCCTTGGACAAGTTGACCTCTGTGGCACCTATTCGACCCTCCTGGACAACTATATATAACAGTCAACTCGACCTCTTGGAGAACCATTCATTTTTCATATCATCATCTATCTATATCTGTGATTAGTCAAGAAGAAAAGGAGAAAAAGTCAAAATAGAGAGAAGCAAGTCAAAGGAGAGAGAAAGATTAAAGGTTTTCTGCCCCAATTCTATTTATACACATGAATTTTACTGAGGCAATTTATGTGGTATTGCAAGGTCGAAATCTGAAGTCTGACCAAATTTGGAGAAGGTTGATTAGTGTTGACTTTGACTATTGGAGGAGACTTGGAGGAAGGCTAGACTTGGAATATTTGTGGTTGTTTTGGTCTTGGTCTTGAGCATAGTATATCTCATTTTGATCTGATTCTAGAAGAGAAGGATTGTTGGGTTTTCCGCTAGCTTGGAGCCTAATTTTTGGTGTTCTTTGTCACCTTGTGATCTTTATGCTTTGAACATTTGTATAATTGCTTGATTAAGAGAACATAAAAGTAATAAAAAGATAGCTAACATTCACAAGTAATTATCAAGAAAGAGGAATCAAGCATTAAACTGTCTAGTACTTGGTTTCTCAACATGGTATCAGACCTAAGGTGAAGGAAGGAAGCCTAAAAATCACAGTTTGTCAATACTCTTGATTGATGACATCTTTGCAACATCTATCTTTTCTCCCTCTTTCAATGGCAAGGTACATGAAGGAAGGTCTCAAGGCTCTAAGGAGTCTCTTTGTATCCATCAAAGGATACATCATCAAATTATGTTGGAAATAATACTAAGAGGAGGGGTGAATCAGACTTCAGTATTATCAGATCAAAAAATTTTCTTTTTCATAATCAGATTTATATATGCTACTTCATAAAGGGGAACTAGCGTGTACACGCAACTGTCTTTAAGGCAACTAACATTTATGTAGTAAACTAATGATTCAGTTAATTCATCATATGTTGATCTTTAATCAGTGCATCAGTACTTCATCAATCATTAAAGAATAACCATGTGCAGTATAAACATAATAAACCTTCACACATAAGCAACACACATGAACACCAAGATTTAACGTGGAAACCCAATGTGGGTGAAAACCACCTGTTGCTGTTGTCTTTGCCTTCTTTTAATAATAAGAAAATCTGTTTACAATCTTGTACTAGTGCAGACTCATAACAGTACGCAGGCTTCTACCTGCAGAAGGTTACAACCTTCTCTCATTCTCCAACTTCTATTGGAAGGAGCTACAACCCCCTAGCTCTTGTACTAGCCAATATGTTTACTAGTACGTAGGTGCCAGCCTACATAAAACTCCACTCTTCCACCAGGGACCACGTTTCATGAATTTTCAGACTGGATGCTCCTGGCACATATCAAAACATATGAAGACCTTGATTCATCAATAACCCATCAAAAAGTTAGAAACTCAAACTTCATCAACCAACACGTAGTTAATCTAAAACAATCAGATCACTGTCATCAAAACACTGTGTTGAACCTAGAAACCTATATCAACATTCAGAACCAATTGAAACCTCAAAAATTCATGTGTCAGACTGTATACATTACTTCAATGAACAAAACCTGCGTGTATACGCTACTTCCTTCAACCCAACCTGCATATACCTCTAAAGATCATCGAATCTCTAAATCACAAACTATACCAACCAGTAGTATACTGAACATCTACTGTCAACTTACAAAACTTTACACAGGCATGCAACAAAAAACACTTCTTCTCACTTATTCAATCAATCAAATATCAACCTCCTTATGCACTCAGATTTACATTCAGATCTAAGAAGACTTCATTGACAGACAACAGTAAAATAGCAGCAACAATAAATCAGCAATACTGATCTGATAGATTAGCCATATCTAAACATCAAGCCTTTCTTTTATATACGCTACTTGAAAGAACAGAACCTGCGTGTATATGCTCTTTGGCCGAGACAAACCTGCGTACAAATCTGCAAATATTGACTCAGAACTTTGCTGCAATTCCAGACTTCAAACAAACCTAGATCATGATAGATAATGAATAAAACAAGTGCAAAACATCAGATCTAGCCTCAACCAATATCAGATCATTCAAAATAAGTCATTTCAGGTTTCATGATCCTGATCCAATATTGAACTCAAGGTGCACATAAATATTTCAGATCTAGTCCCAAACATAACCCTGCAACATAAAATATACTTTAGATAAAAGTATTCCTTAGAATCTTATTCTCTTGCACACTGGCCCAATGATCCTCTCTTCTTTATATAGTTTTTGGCCTTTCTCAATACCATAGACTGAATCCACTTAGGACCAATACCTTAGATCAAATACCACAGACTAAATACCTAGGGTCAATACCATGGTCCAAAGATACCTTGGACCAAATACCTCGGACCAAAACCATGGTTTTCAACATGTACGCGCTTTGCCTTCTGTGGGAGTGCGTGTGTACGTTATACGCGTTTTCTGTTCTGAATACCTGTGTGTATACACCGATTGGACTAAGTGAACTTGCATGTATCTCTTAAACTGCTCTTACATCATCTTCTTCCTTCAACTTCCTTATTATGATTAAGAGTCCTTAGTTCCATCTTCCTGATCCTCTGTACCACTGCCCTATTGCATCTTATCAAAACTGAGTTGACCTGCAGAGTTGCCATCAAGGACAAAACTTGTATCATAATGCCAACAATATCCCCCTTTGGACTTAATGGACCATGATGGTGTTGACTACTGCAAGCTGTAAAGACTATTAGAGATACTATACAACACCAAAATGCCAAAATACTCTCCCCCTTTGACATCAAGGGCAAAGGGCGGACCACTCAACTCTCCTCCTTTGCATGATGCTATCCATACTCCCCTTGAGTACATGCCGCATCTACAAAGAGATGATTCAATATAATAACATGACACTATAACTCAACAAAGTGAGTATGACCTCCCTATGACCACGAACTCATACATACATCAAACACCCAACCAAGTGGGGATATACCAAAGTTTATACATGATAGAAATACAACAATTATTACATCATCCATCCCAAGGATATTGTGGAAATTACATCATATGACCAATAGAACTCGTTGAAATATAGACCATGACTGATGCAAATAAGAAATAGCTGAGTTCAGCAACCATAATGCCAATAATGTGGAATGTGAACACTCCCCCTGAACCTATGCTACCTGTGCATTTCCGGCAAGTAATTCATCAAAGCGTCTTTGCCAGCAGATAAGAATTTAATGAGCAAAGTATATCAGCAGATTGTAGTCATAAAAAATCAGACAGAGCACAGAGCCTGAACCACTGTTTTTCTGTTAGAAAAACATATATGTGCTTTCAGCCAAGGGAACCTGCGTGTACCTGTGCATATACTTCATGAAACCAGCGTGTAGTAAACTTCCTCTGAAAAACTAGATTTAACGACAAGATGATGCAGCAACAACTCCCAGCTTTTGTTTGAGATATTCAAATGTTTCTCTGGGCAGTGATTTAGTGAATATATCAACAACTTGTTCTTTGGAGGGGACATACTCCAATTTGACCTTTTGTTCAAGCACTTGTTCTCGTAGAAAATGGTACTTGATGGGCATGTGCTTGGTCTTGGACTGCATGACTGGATTCTTTGAAATACTGATGGCACTTGTATTATCACATAGAATGGAGATGGGTGGAGTACATGTGATCTAAATGTCTTGCAAAGTTTGCATCATCCAAAGTAGTTGAGTGCAGCAAGATGCAACAGCCACATATTCTGCTTCAACTGTAGATAAAGCAATTGAACTTTGTTTCTTGCTGAACCAAGACACTAACTTGGAACCCATATAGAATGCACCACCACTAGTGCTTTTTCTATCATCAACACTTCCTGCCCAATCTGCATCTGTATATGCATGAAGAGTAAGATATGCATCTCTAGGATACCATAGTCCAAAGTCCTGAGTTCCTTGAAGATATTTGAAAATTCTTTTGACTGCCTGAAGGTGTGATTCCTTTGGATTTGCTTGGAATCTTCCAACTATTCCTACTGCATGCATGATGTCAGATCGGGTACCTATTAGATAAAGCAGACTGCCAATCATGGATCTGTAAGTTGGTTGATGTACTGTTGCTGATTCATCATTTGAGCT
Source organism: Pinus taeda (assembly GCA_000404065.3). NCBI lineage: Eukaryota > Viridiplantae > Streptophyta > Pinopsida > Pinales > Pinaceae > Pinus > Pinus taeda. The sequence goes on along the minus strand of APFE030962563.1, from coordinate 315,776 downwards.
GAGACTGCATCCTGTTACCATTGGGGCACACAAAGGTTTAGAATCTTCCATTCCGTACCTTTTCAAGATCTGTTTGAGATAGTTGGTATGTGAATGAAAAATACCATCTTTAGTTTGTTGAACTTGTAGAGCAAGAAAATAGGTAAGTTCACCAAGCAAGGACATTTCAAATTCTTGCTGCATTACTGAAGCAAAATTCTGACTCATGGATTCTTCATTGCTACCAAAAATGATATCATCAACAGAACCAATAATAATTAGCAATTTATCATTTTCAATCTTTGTATATAAATTGCTATCTGCAAAACCTTTTGTAAAACTTTGTTGGTGTAGATATTTTTCAAGGCGGTAATACCAGGCCCTTGGAGCTTGTTTCAGACCATAGAGAGCCTTTTTGAGTCTGCATACAAGTTTTGCATCATTTCCAAGAATGAATCCTTCTGGTTGTTCAATATAAACTTCTTCTTCTAAATATCCATTAAGGAAAGCTGATTTTACATCCATTTGGTATACTTTGAATTTCTGAAAACTGGAAAGAGCAAGAAACATCCTTATGGCTTCAAGTCTGGCAACAGGTGCAAAAGTTTCTTCAAAATCTATACCTTCTTGTTGAGCATACCCTTTACAAACAAGCCTAGCCTTGTTTCTAATGACTTCTCCATTTTCATTCAGCTTGTTCTTGAATATCCATTTAGTTCCTATAATATTTTAATCATGAGGTCTAGGAACTAATTCCTAAGTATCATTCTTTTCAATTTACTCAAGTTCTTCATCCATGGCCTTGACCGAACATTCATCTTTGCATGCTTCATTTACATTTTGAAGTTCGGTGGAGGATAGTAATGCTAGATAGCTTCAGGTCCTTGTAATAGTTCTTCTCGTCTGTACACCAGCCTCCTTTTCCCAAAAAATTTGAGTTTCTGGATGATTTTTCTGAACATACCTGGACGGAGTCTTTTTTTCTACCATTATATCTTCTTCTAGTGCTTCATTGGTTTCTTCTTCAATATAATTTTGATTTGATGTGGGAAAGTAATCCCCATCTTCCTCATTGTCATAATCTTCTATTGATTTTATCTGTTTTGGATTTCTGCATGCTTTATCAACTACAACATCAATGCTTTCAACAATTTTCCCAAGTCTTTTATTATAACATTTATATCCTTTACTTCTGGAATAATAACAAAGAAGAATACCCTCATCTGCTCTGGGTTCAAATTTACCAAGTTTTTCATCAGTCTTTTTGATTACGGACTTATCATAAGCCATGAGAAGTCCGTAATCTTTTCCAGTTTCATCTTCATCACTATTAGATAAACCATCGCTATCTTCATGAGTATAATAACTCCTTCTATTCACAACTTGTTTCCTATTCCCTTTTGCATATTCCTTTCCTTTTTCATATTTATCTTTATGAGGGCATCTGGCAGCATAATGATCGACTCTACCACAAGCAAAGCACTTGAAAGGTAGCTTATCTCTGAACCTTCCAGAACCCCGTTGAAGCTTCTTGACAGAATTTACCTCATTTTCTTCTTCTGAAATGTATCCTAATTCATTGTGTTCTTCCTTTTCTTTTCCTTTTCCTGAAGCTTTAAATGCGGCTTCTCTCATATCTGATGGACCTCCTTTTCTCATCTCAAAAGCAGTTATGATTCCGTGAAGCTGTGTAATAGCGATATTCCGTAGATCCTGTTTTTCTTCTATGGCAGACACTTTTGATTCAAATTTAGCAGACAAGGATCTCAAAATTTTCTCAACTAAGGTAACTTCCTTTATTTCTTCACCCAAATTCTTCATTCAATTAACAAATCTATACATAAGAAGTAACTAGCTATACTCTCATCACTATGCATCTTAAGAGTTTCATACTGAATTCTGAGAGTTTGAAGCTTAGCACGTTTTACCTGAGAGTCTCCTTTGTAGCTCTGAACGATTTTGTCCCATATCTCTTTGGCTGATTTGAGCTGCATGAATTTGACAAACTCTAATTGTGACAAACTTCCCAATAAAGTATTGACAGCTTTGGCATTGGTATCATATTGCTTTTTCCCTGCTGTGTCTGTAGGAATTGCTGTTGGAAAATTATATCCTCCTTCCACAATTTCCCAGGCATCTGTTCCAAGAGATTGTAGATAGGTTGTGGTTCTTATTTTCCAATAAATAAAGTTGCTCCCATCGAAGATTGGCGGTCTGATGGATCCCATGCTTTCGTGATTATTCATCTTGATGGATCTTCCTTCAAACAATCAAGCTTCTTCTAAAGGACTTGCTTTGATACTAATTACTGGAAATAACACTGAAGGGGGGTGAATCAGTATTATCAGATCAAGAATTTTTCTTTTTCATAATCAGATTTATATACACTACTTCATAGAGGGGAACTAGCGTGTACAGGCAACTGTCTTTAAGGCAACCAACATTTACGCAGTAAACTTATGATTCAGTTAATTCAAGAGATTGTAGATAGGTTGTGGTTCTTATTTTCCAATAAATAAAGTTGCTCCCATCGAAGATTGGCGGTCTGATGGATCCCATGCTTTCGTGATTATTCATCTTGATGTATCTTCCTTCAAGCAATCAAGTTTCTTCTAAAGGACTTGCTTTGATACTAATTACTGGAAATAATACTGAAGGGGGGTGAATCAGTATTATCAGATCAAGAATTTTTCTTTTTCATAATCAGATTTATATACACTACTTCATAGAGGGGAACTAGCCTGTACAGGCAATTGTCTTTAAGGCAACCAACATTTATGCAGTAAACTTATGATTCAGTTAATTCATCATATGTTGATCTTTAATCAGTGCACCAGTACTTCATCAATCATTAAACAATAACCACGTGCAATATAAACATAATAAACCATCACACATAAGCAACACACATGAACACCAAGATTTAAGGTGGAAACCCATTGTGGGTGAAAACCACCTGCTGCTGTCGTCTCTGTCTTCTTCTAATAATAAGAAAATCTGTTTACAATCTTGTACTGGCGCAAACTCATACCAGTACGCAGGCTTCTATCTACAGAAGATTACAACCTTCTCTCGTTCTCCAACTTCTAATGGAAGGGAGCTACAATCCCCTAGCTCTTGTACTAAGCAATATGTTTACTAGTACATAGGTGCCAGCCTACAGAAAACTCCACTCTTCCACCAGGGACCACGTTTCATGAATTTTCAGACAAGACACTCCTGGCACATATGAAAACATATGAAGACCTTGACTCATCAATAACCCATGAGAAATTTAGAAACTCAAACTTCATCAACCAACATGCAGTTAATCTAAAACAATCAGATGACTGTCATCAGAACATTGTGCTGAACCCAGAAACCTGCATCAACATTCAAAACCAACTGAAACCTCAAAAATTCATGTGTCAGACTGTATACACTACTTCAATGAAGAAAACCTACGTGTATATGCTATTTCCTTCAGCCCAACCTGCGTATACCTCTAAAGATCATAAAATCTTTGAATCGCGAATTGTACCAACCAACAGTATACTAAACATCTATTGTCGACTTACAGAACTTTACACAGGGAGGCAACAGAAAACACTTCTTCTCACTTATACAATCAATCAAATATCAACCTCCTTATGCACTCAGATTTACACTCAGATCTAAGAAGACTTCATTGACAGAAAACAGTAAAATAGCAGCAACAATAAATCAGTAATACTGATCTGATAGATCAGTCATCTCTGAACATCAAGCCTTTCTTTTGTATACGCTACTTGAAAGAACAGAACCTGTGTGTATACGACAATGTTGCAGGAAACGCCCCCCCTGGATCTAACCCTCGAAACGTGGTCTGTACGGATGCATGGGGGAAGCGCCTCCAGAAACGCACTTCGGAAAAACCGAAACGCGTTTCGGTGCTTCTTGGAAATTTCAAGAAGCGTCTGCCCGAAACACGTTTCGGTTTTTGCGAACCGCATTTCGGTTTTTTGCAAACCGCATTTCAATTTTTCCGAAACATGTTTCGAACGACACTTCTGTTGTACGAAGCCTCAAGCTTCCGAAAAAAATTATAAAAAAATGCAAAAAAAATATATATATATATATATATAGCAAAAAAAAATATAAATATAGTAGATGCTCCCTCATGGTAATGTTAAATTCTTAAAGTAAAAGTGACATTCCCCTTTATTTTTCATTTTCATCCTTTTACTTAAATTTTTAACATTACTATGAAATGACTCAGAATGTTTGAGAGTGGTTCCAGCCTCATTGGACTTCATATGGAGAAAATAGAATTTCATATCCTATTCAAAATTTAGCAAACTTAACAGTTTTCAAGAATTCAGGATCAATGGGATTGTGGCATTTCATTAGATTATATCAAGTATGAAGGTATGAGATTAGCATTTAATCAAGAGCACCAAGCTCTATACGTACCCTAGTGTTGGTGGTGTTAATTGTTGGACTCCTTTGTCACGCCCTTAGCAAAAAATTACCTTTCAATCAAGTCAAAATCATCGATCAAGCATGTTAAGCTTTTTCTACCATATTTTAAGTCTTGGATTACGTAGTTTGATCAAAATTAGGCAATGTTGACTAATATCCCTAGACAATCGAGGTAGAGGCAAAGGCTAGACAAGAGGAGAAGAATCTAGATTCTAGATGGTTGATGCATCTAAATCGTTGATGATCGAATAATTAATCATTAATGTACAATGGATGTTATATCTATCTTGATTTATGCAAAAATATGCATGTTTTCATGTCTTCTACAACTAATTTGATGTTTGGGATGTTTGTTTTGAGTATAAATGCAAATATATATATATATATAGCAGACGCTTCCACAGACGCTTCGCTTCCACAGACACATGGAAAATGGCGCTTCTGCATCCCCACTTCCAAAAAACGTCCCCGTTTCGTGTCTGCTTCATGCAACATTGGTATACTCTCTTTGGCCAAGACAAACCTGCGTACAGATCTGCAAATATTGACTCAGAACTTTGCTACAATTCCAAACTTCAGACAAACCCAGATCATAATAGATAACAAATAAAGCAAGCGAAAAACATCAGATCTAGCCTCAACCAATATCAGATCATTCAAGAATAAGTCATTTCAGGTCTCATGATCCTGATCCAATATTGAACTCAAGGTGCACATAAATATTTCAGATCTAGTCCCAAACATAACCCTGCAACATAAAATATACTTCAGATAGAAGTATTCCTTAGAATCTTATTCTCTTGCACACTGGCCTTATGATCCTCTCTTTGTTATATAGTTTTTGGCCTTTCTCAATACTATGGACCAAATCCACTTAGGACCAATACCTTGGATCAAATACCACGGACCGAATACCTCAGACTAAATACCTAGGGTCAATACCATGGTCCAAAGATACCTTGGACCAAATACCTTGGACCAAAACCATGGTATTCAACATGTACGCGCTTTGCCTTCTGTGGGAGTGCCTTTGTACATTATACGCGTTTTTTGTTCTGAATACCTGCGTGTATATGCTGCTTGGACTAAGTGAACCTACGTGTATCTCTTAAACTGCTCTTACATCATCTTCTTCCTTCAACTTCTTTATTTTGATCAATAGTCCTTAGTTCCATCTTCTTGATCCTTTGTACCACTGCCCTATTGCATCTTATCAAAACTGAGTTGACCTGTAGAGTTGCCATCAAGGACAATACTTGTATGATAATGCCAACAAATTCATCTCTAAACTATCTAAATAAATCAAGGATGGAAGCCTCTACTATGCACTTATAGGTTCATTTTAAGATAAAAACACATGGGTAATCGATAGTGGAGCTTCAAGGCATATGACAGGTGAACGTGGACATCACAATATCCTATCTAAATGAAGCTCTTCTCACAAAGTTGAACATGGAGACAAAATTGGCTAATTCGGTCAAAGGTATTGGATATACCTCCATTGAGCTGGAATCTAGTGGAAACATTCATCTCAACAACATCCCCTATATTCTAGGTTTGAAAAATAACTTGCTTTCTATTTCTTGTTTAGAAGATAAAGGAGACAAGATAGCATTTATTGATGGAAAAGTAGTTGTTTGGGCTAAGGGATATATCATAGAAAATGCAAGGCCAATTGGGATTTGTGAGGGGAGTTTGTATAGACTTATAACTCCTCCTCAAGCTTTAGTACATATGGATATCAACCCATGTGAATTATGGCATAGAAGGTACGGCCATCTCCATTATAAAATATTCCCATCCTTGAGTTAAATGGTTACAGGTATGCCCCAACTGAAGGAAGAACATGAAGGGTGGGCCCTATGCAAAAATGTGAAGAAGCCATTCCCTAATAGTGACTCTAGATCGAAGGAAATCTTGGACCTAATCCACTCTGATGTTTGTGGGCTCATGTTAGAAAAATCGCCCAGTGGTCATCAATACTATGTAACATTTATCGATGATCATTCCAAAAAGACTTGGATATATTTCTTGAAGTCTAAAGATGAAGTATTCCAAAAGTTCCAAGAGTTCAAAGCAAAAATTGACAATATGATAGGAAAGAAGATGAAGACCTTGAGATTAGATAATGGAGGTTAATATACATCTACAGAACTTGTGGCCTTTTGCAAGGAAGTTGGAATTAAGAGGGAACTGATAGTCCCGTACAATCCTCAACAGAATGGTGTAGCTGAAAGGAAGAATCGATCTATTGAAGAATGTGTAAGATTCATGCTACATGATCAAGATCCTCCCAAATTCTTATGGGGAGAAGCCTCTATGACAACAGTCAACATTCAAAATAGAAGCCCTCACAAGATTCTTGACGAAATGACTCCGCAAGAAGCATTTACTGGAAAGAAGCCTATGTTGATCACCTCAAAATTTTTGTATGTCCTGTCTACATACATATTCCCAAAGACAAGAGGAAGAAATTGGACCCTACAGGTATGAAAGGAATCTTCATTGGTTATAGCACCTCATCCAAAGCATGTAGAATCCACATCAAGGAACAACGTCGTATTGAAGTAAGCAAAGATGTCACATTCGATGAAAGCGTTGCATATAAGAAGTCCAAGGATATCCCCACTGACTCTAATGAAGAAGGACTTATCTTTCCCAATGAAGAGAGTCCAAGGCAATCCAATTCTCTAGAACCTACAATTGACCATCATGAAGAACAAGGATGAGGTGAACCTATACAACCTGTCATTATTCCAGAAACTTGAAAAATACCAGCTTGGCTAAGATCAACTCTATAAGAAGTTGAAGGACATGCAACAACAAAAGGAAGATTCAGAGAAAGCAAGAGACCCAAAAGATATTCTAGTTATGCAACATATATGATTAAATTCATTGAAGTAGAACCTACTACTTACAAAGAGGTTGTTGAACATCAAGTATGGAAGAATGCAATGTTAGAAGAATACCAATCAATAATTAAGAATGATGTTTGGGAAATCATTCCTAGACCACAGGGCAAATCAGTTGTGATTTCCAAGTGGGTGTACAAAATCAAGCATGTAGCTAATGGGAATATTGACAAATAGAAGGCAAGATTTGTGGCAAAAGGATTCTCTCAACAAGAAGGAATTGTTTAGAGAATTTTCGGCGAAATCACATAGATATTCTTTTGTCGACGCGTTTCGAACCAACCAGTGTGGTTCATCGTCAGGACAAGTTGAAGATCCAATCCAGCTTAGCTTGTTAAATAGTATGTGCAGAGACTCCAACGGCTATATTGCCAACGGCTAATTTTGACCTAATGACCCAAGTCAAACCAATAACATTCTTGTTATATTTAATTATTATTATTTTAAGAAAATAGTTAAATTAGGTAAATTATATATTCATTTGTTACTTCAACTAAGTGTACTTGTTTATTAAAAACCAAACTAATTCATATTAAAATAATATCCTTGGTGCATCATATAATTTTATTTAATTATAATATTTTTATTTTTATTTATCATTCAAACTTAATGGTCCAATTAAATTAATAAATTTTTATAATTAATTTCACCATGTCTGTATTGAAGATGCTCAAGTCATTGCTAAAGTTGCGCAGTTTCACCATCGCAAATTTAGAGAAGCCCTGGAGATTGAGAAAAGGCTGAATAATCTTAATAGGGATGATGGCTGGAAGATTAGCAGTTGCTGGGTCCCAACCCTGTCATCCTAGCCTCCTCTGTCCCCTTTCTATTAGGTCTTAGGGTTTTTTCCCTCTCCTTAAGAGTTGTTTTCGGCGGTTGGTCCCTTTGTTCCTGGGATTTTTCCCCTTTAATCCTAGCATCCCTAGAGTTTTAGTTTGGTTTAGTCCTATTATTATACGATGTTTGAGTTATTAATAGGTTATTAATTAATTTCGGGCCATTGAATGTATTAACCTTTTTCGTTAGGGTTTCATTTAATCATAAATATTATAATTAGAATATTGATATTCATGAAATAGTTAAATTAGATTTTCATAATTTCAATTATAGATGTATATATATTTTACTACTACTATTCCTTTAGAATTAAAATAATAATTACTATACTATAACATAATATTAGTATCTTTACCTAATTTCATGTATGTGTTAATAATAATAAAAAATTTAACCTTTATATGTAATAATATTTTTGCCTAATTACATGGTTATTTTAATAATATGATTGGATGAATAAATTATTAAATAAATATAGATTACTTAATAAATATAAATTATAAATTAATTATAAAATTATATCTTGATAGAGGATATAATTTATTAATTTAGCTTCAAATGGACCTTAGATTTAAATGATAAATAAATAGTATTATTAAATAAATATATGATGTACCAATAATATTAATTTAGTTTGAGTTAGTTCGTTTTTTGTACATATATATACATT